>JAMKCH010072900.1:0-178425 GCA_023653785.1 Ophioderma brevispina | reverse complement strand
TAGCGGAAAGGCTATTGGCTATCAGACTGCGAAAGAAATTTTGGTGGAAGCTAGAGGTGAAAAGAATGTGAGATCTAGAGATGGGTTTTGAGACTGTCAGACGTGATTGCAGCTCTAAATGGATGAAAAACTAGATGACGGAATGAAACCTAGCGAGGCAATCAAGAAAAAGGAAGTCGGAGCTGAAAATCAGCTCCGCAAAAATTGAAGAAGGAAAAACAGATTACAAGCGACATAAAACTAAGGACTTATACGAAGCCGGGAGAATCGGAGGAGATTCAAGAAGGCGAACAACAGACGCTATTTGGCGTCAACACTTATGTAATTGATAGTGTGGTAGAAACACCAGGAGATCCAATTTTGTATTACCTATCGGAAGGAGCAAACAGAGAGGAGCATTTGTAAGACAAGAATTGATGGTTGTTCCCAAGGGGACTGTAATCCTCCAAAAAGTTGAGTAAAAAAAAAATCCGGCTGGAATTTTATTCAGTCGTGATTTTAGTTTTTGGTTTTTCAAAATGAAATCATCGTACTTTGTGTCCATTTTTGCTTTCCGCATACCTTTAGGTTGTTTATAGTAGTAAAAGCGGGGGTTTTCGGGTTTCTAGTTTTTTGCTAGAAGAGAGGTTGCCCAAATTTTTCACCTCCGTGAAGAGCGATTATGCACGATTCTCCATTTTGTTTCGATTTTCGGAGTCTGTGCTTTGTAAACTTTCATTTTCTTCCAGATCTTCCCAGTTTAGGGATTTCTTGGAATTCTGATTTTGTTCTTCTAGAAGCTGATTAAATTCTTCGGGGGAGATCGAATTTTTGCGCCCATCTTTTATTTTTTATTTCATAATTTTATTGTATAAATCAAGTTTTGATAAGAATGCACAAGTGCACGCGGTTTGAGTAAATTTGATGGATTTGTACAGGGATTGCTGTGATTTGTATATTGCGTGGGTTGTAGAGGGATTCTTGTGGTTTTACGTGGATGGTGATGGGATTTACAGGGGGTTATGGGGGGTGTATGTGGTGGTAGGAGGGGGTGTAGGGGATGTGGGGGATGCGTGAGGTGTGGTAAAAAGTACAGAAATCAAACAGTGAGCCAGAATGCCTCATATATATCTACTGTTATCGCTATAAAACTACAGTTTTTCTCTAAACCAGCAAGTTGAAGTGAACACAAGAACCAATCCAAATGCATTCTTTGAGGCAAGAGACATCAGTTTCGAGTCCGAGTCCTTTGGGCCCGAGTGTGAGTCATGGGTCTAAAAATGAGGTGAATGGGATGGGGGGGTTGTCCATAAGCTCACACACCTTTAAAGAGACATGAGATTTCCAGTAGAACGAAGCGCCCCAATGGTTTCTCGAACACCGGTTTGTTTACATATTTGAGAATGATTAACAATGTATTAGACACACCTGAAGTGAATAAGCCGAATCCGCCGTCTTTATGTAATAGATAATGATTAGTAGTTCTGTCGTGCACGACAGAAAGGCAACGCATGGTCCTATGGGGAACGATTACGATAGCAGTAAGTTCAAAACAAGGTTTGCGGTTTTCTTTGAACTTGTTTCGCCAATAAACCCTCGAAACGGTCTCGGTAGGTGGTCTACAACCAATCCAGTGAAATTTGAGGAGAAATTGCTCCTAATAAAATCTCCCCCTGTCACCTTTTTTAACTAACTAAATTCTTTTATCGACTCAGACCGGCTGGACTTTGACTCGGACTCGGACTCAAGCCCCATGGACTTGGGACTTGGACCTTGTGGACTCAGATGGGTACGCTGACTCTACTCTGACTCAGACTCGACACTGATGGGAATCGGACTCAGCTCGCGAACTCAATCCAACACTGCTATTGACAAACACCTTACAAAATACTTTAGCAGGGGGCAATAAGAAAAATACTTATTTGCATACTTAATAATCTACTTTTCTAGATCAGGTAAGGGTTCCGGCTTTTTGGCTGTCTCAAAAGGAAACTTCTCTCGGACTGCAAACTGACGTCGTCTCCCTCCTTTTCTAGTCCCGCACAACAGACGGAGTAGGGTATACTCATGGTCCGTTAGAATTATATTACCCTGTCGAGGAAACAGGAAATGAATCGTCAAAATAGGAAACTTCTTTTGTAGGATGGATAAATGACCACATTATGACTAATTGTTTTCTTATTCCTAAAGTGTGTGACTGTTTTTAGAATTTATTGTTTTCAAACTCAATTTTGTTGTTTGTTGAGTTTGAGTGGAGCAAAAAGATATTGATAGTGAATATCTGAAGGTAGGATCTTGCTATGTGGTCAGGATGATTTTGTTCAAAAATTGATGGAGTGTGCATATGGTGACAGAAATGTATACTCATCTATTTTTTTTTCAAAGGCATTTTGAGGTATTTTCTATTTTTAATTCCTATGATTTTGTACAGGAAACTGATGTTGACACTGCAAAAGGACAAAAAAGGATTTTATTATATTTTTTTCTCAGTTGTAGGTTGATATATAAGATTGGTTTCACTTTATCTGGTTCAAAAATACATTGTATTTGAAAAATAATTGGATTCTTTGGGTGTTGGCCAGTGGACATAACCAGGGAGGAAAGGGGAATCTTGCCCCTTGCATACTCATATTGTTGACTTTTGATACAACCCCTATGGGTAGTAGCATCTTGTGATGGTTTACATGAAGACGAGGTTAGTTCCATGCCAACTCAACAAGGTGATCATATAAAACCAATGGGTGCACTGTTTAGATCTGCAAAATACAGCCTCTGTTCTCTACAACCACAACTACATGTAAAATAAGGACCCATGACTGCTATAGGGGGCAACGAAATGACTTTGTCTTCGATCGATATTGACATTTTTAAGATCGGCCGATATCCGATCCGATAATTGTTGCCCGTTATATGGCAGCTGTCTCCTTTATGCTGAAATTGATGTTTTGGTTTCTTTTAATCCATTTAGAATTACTATTTTTAAAATGCCACAAGAAGAAAATATCCTAATTGCATAAACATACTCAAATCAGAATGTCCGAAGAACATGTGAAGTTAAATTTTGTCAGCATAACCCCCATACAGCTTTAAAAAAAGAAAAGCCAAATAGCTGTTAAAAAAATTACAGACCATATACTTCTTGTCGTTTATAATTTCTTTGAATCACCCCCATAATTTCCCATGGTTAAGCAATGGGTAAATATTAGGGTTAATCAAAGAAAATTATAAAACTACAAAGTAGTATAAGGTTACTGTAATTTCTTTAACAGCTATTTGGCTTTTCTTTTTTTTAGCTGTATCGGGGTTAATTCTAACAAAATTAAACATTGGACATGTCTTGGATACTCTGATTGTGAGTATGTATCAATTAGGATATTTCTCCTTGTGGCATTTATATAAAAAATAGTAATTCTAAGATGGAATTTTAAAAAGAAACCAAAAAACATCAATTTCAGCAAAAAAAGAGACTGCTCCTGCTTTGTTTTGATTTCTCTCAATATCAGAGATAACGAAAGCCTATTGTTTTGCGATCCGATTTTTACCGATATGGGGGGTACTATCGGCCCGATACGATATCGATACGATTATCGCTTGAAACCTGACTGACCTATGGTCTTACCCTGCGTACATCTCTATCATCAGATGATATGCTGCCTCATCAGAACCAAACTGTAGGCATACTACTCTGTCATGCCCAGCTGTTTGATTTCACCAAAGGGGGAAACCGCGCTTGCAGGTGCTTACGGAGCTTCATGCTGACAAAACCTGATGGCATGGCACTCTTGGGCCACTCAAATGCTGTGCTGTGAATTCTGTTGACAGATTCTATAAGGGCATTCCTTCTGATATATGATAACCAAATCACACAGTCAGTTTATGAAAATGAACCACTACTTTTTCAATTCAATTGAGATTGAAATGCAATACCTAAATGATTCTGCAATTTACACCATAAAAGCCCTAAGGGGCAGTCTGATAGCATCATAGCATGCCAAACCACAGAACAATGTTGGGAATGTTCGATCATACATCCAGCACCCTAGTGATTTCCCTACTTACTAGAAAGAGATCACAACGATAATGGCTTACTCTTCCAACTTCCTAACACCAATTTCTCAAGTTTCCACACATTACACAATATGGAATCCCACTGGAAGCTGGGTTTTCCGTAAAACATGACATATTCAGACACTATTTGGGCCAGAGCTCCATATTACGGTTAAAAATCATTGTGGTCCTCGGCCTGCTAGGGGTCGGCTGTCATTGCGGTTGTGTGAATGATAGGGACTTGTATGACCATTGACCTTGGACATGTGACATTTGACTCAAACAAATGAGGGTTTGTATGTAATATCCATAACCAAGTTGGTTCCACTTGAACTTCACCTTTTCATTTGAGGTCACTTTTATATTTTCAGCCTATCTTAAACACTTGATCTCCATGACCTTTGAATTTATATGTGACCTTTGACTCATTAGGCAAATGAGGGTCCCATGGCACTATGACTCCAGTTGTTTAAATCCATCAAAAGTATGCAGAATTACAGGCAACTGTTAAACCTTTTTCACAACAGACAACAGCAGACTACACCAGCCAACAGCAGACTTACAGCGACTACACAGACAAAGCAGACAACAACAGACAACAGCAGACTACAACAGACAACAGCACCCCCCCCCCCCCCCCCCCCCCCCCCCCCCCCCCCCCCCCCCCCCCCCCCCCCCCCCCCCCCCCCCCCTGATACAACAGACAAAACAACATAAAGAACAACATCAACAGACAACATCAACAGACAAATCATCAAGACGACAACAAACAGTGGACAAAGTGATCCTGTGTTTCCTACCTTAAGCGGGGGGGTAGGTGACCACATAAAAGCACTGGAGGTAGTTTTTAATTTTTTATAGATACATAAGTATTCAACTTTTCTTTGTCCCTTCAGAATATTAGAGGTAAAATCACATAATTGTATGATCTTAGGGCACATATTGAGATAGGTGTGTCCATCTTTCTCCAGCTTTATCTTATGAAATGAGGTATAAGTTGCAGTAGGTTTGAACCTAGGCCCCAGCTACACACAGCTGCCTTTAATACGGGCCCTAACACACAACTCATTAATTTAATTACCCTGGGGTTTGCTCAGGTATGTCTTGTTGTTGATATCATACACATTGTTGACCCGGAAGGCGCAATTAATCTGAAAAAAGATCAAAAGGTTATATTTACGCTTATCAGTCTCTAGTGATGTTAAATCTTGGTTTGTTTCTAATTAAATACTCCTTCCTTTGTTACATCATGTTTAATTTATTATAACTTACATCTGTGTGATCAAGGGTGTTTTGCTCAACTTTCTTGGAACAAAGGTAAAGCTTAAATCCATTGATAACTGTTTAATGCTTGAAAAGATTGCATAGTATATGAGCCAGTAGATACATGTTAATGGATGATGTAAATAGTAAATGGGATTTTATTGAGTACAATATCAATGGTGCCTATTAATCAAAAGTGTTTGCAGGAAGTGTGTGAAGAGCAAATCTTTCCTGGGATTCTAAAGAAATGAGACAGTTATGCACACAAAACGAGCCACTGTATAGCACTTTCACGAAGGGTCGGCATTGCTGACCAGCTATTAAATCAATAGTCTTACGGAAAAAAGCTCACACACACGATGCCTTAAACCACAACACTCACAAAACCACAGCAGTGGTAACATATTGGAGATTTTGTGGTTTCCAATGCCTGGACATCAGTGTGATTTTGTAAGATTCAGTGATTTAAAGTAAAAGTTAATTCTCATACTGTGAGCTATTGTGAGATTTAGGAATTTTCTTCATCAAGGATGACATGCATGATTTTATGAGATTCAGTGATATCCTTCTCTGTATGGTTTTGTGAGATTCAGTGGTTCTCCCAAGAAATTGTCTTTGTGGGGTTAGTGTTAATACTATATCTTAAACGAGTGTGCTGTATATATATAGCTACATGGTGACCATGTATGAAAAGTCTAGGCACTGCCTAAAGTAGTAAATCCAAAGTTTTAAATCAGGTTTTGTCCCGTAAAATAGGAGTGGCCAGATTCAGCTCACACTCCTAGCAATCACCCTTAATCCCTCCCTTCACTTCACCTGATTCAATGCATCCTCCATCCTGAACCCAACCTTCCTACTCTCCTCCTCCACTTGCTTCTTCCATGTCTTCTTTGGACGTCCACTCCTCCTCAAACAGCCCACCTCAAACTCAAAAGCCTTTCTTAAACATGCTCGTCATCCATTCTCAGCATGTACCCATACCAACGAACACTATTCGCCTTCGCCAACCGGCGAAATATGTTAAATGTTAGTCCCAATAGGTGACCCTGGGTACAAGGATACCACCCACTGCCATAGAAAGTTGATGCCAACAAAATTCCCATTGCCAGGTAACCTCAGTTAGGTAAACAAATCCATCACACTACTACAATTTATATTTTCTTTCTTACCAACATAATTTTGAAAAAAATATTTGATATGTATTTCTATTTTTTCTAAGCATTATTACCCTTGAGTGTGGATGGAGCAAAATTTATACCCTCATCATCTCTGAAAATTATGAAAACCTGCTAGGATGCTAGCAAGTAATTAAGGATTAACCAGTCATATTTTTGGTGTAGTTTTCTGCTCATTTCTGGTACGTTTGGGCAAGTTTCTAACCGTAAATGCAGCGGTTTGTATGGTTAGAATATTTCAAACAAGGTACTACATGACATGGGGCAAGGTTGACCTTGTGCAAAAAGTGTTTTTGAGCTGCATGTGAGATAGAGCGCCACCACTACAAAATTCACTTCAGAGCCTATATTATTGTCGCTACTTTTGCTTCCGTACTCATTGCTTCAATTGTAACCAACAGAGGAGGATGAGTATGGGGTGTGAATGAAACGGTGGGACCCATCTTTTTGACCTTCTTTCTGACACACATGAATTCGGAAACCTTAACAGAATAACACGTGGCTTTATTCTGTGATTTCCGGTGAAGGTTTATGATTCATAATGTGTGTCAGAAAGAAGTGGTAAGATGGGTCACCTTACGGAAATCCCCTAAAAATTGGGCCTAGTAAAAGAAACTTCAACATGATGAACATTTTTCTATGGTGTAATCCATCACGATAGATGACACTTCTGTATTCAAAAACATAGCAGTGTATCTAATGCGAGAAAAAAAGATTCTCAGCTACAATCATTTTCAAATCTTGTTTTGCAATAGGGATAAGTGATTTTAAATAGGTATTTATTCTAAAAAATGCTAAAATTGTTTTGGTTGAATTCTCAGCGGTTGTTCCATGTTGACGACTCAGTTATACAGGACAGTGTTATTTCATGCATGTGAAAATTTTGAGGAGGTGAAAGTTACAAACATACTGCCCATTAATCTACATGAAAGGAAAATTTTTTTCTTTTTTTGATTTTTTCTATTTTTTCTGAGCATTTAATTACTGCCAATCATATTCATTAAAGGGATTAGCAGCGGCATTTACTAATCCGAAACAGCAAAAAAAAATCATCAAATCATTATTTTTACATTTTTGTTACTAGCTTAGATAGGCGAACAGTACCTGCAAGTGGTGGTTTGAAATTGTGTATTAAAGGACAAGGAAGTACTTTTTATTTGATTGTGTATTTCTATACGTGCGTATACACAATTCCGATTGAGATCAAAAAAACCTTCCCGGTGAAAATCACAGATTCATCGTGAAATGTGCACATGATCACTACAGTTTGACCTCAAACACAAAATGTCTTGATCTTTGGTCTTTGTACTGGTGTAAACCACATCAGCTGTTTAGTGCAGCTTTTGAAACGCCGTCCTGTATGTCTATTGGTGGGAGACGTATTACAAATTTCCTCAAATACTTCATTTTTTTCACTATGTTGGGGGTTTATTACATTAAAGCAGTTATCTGGAATTGTGAACTTCTCCCTGATTTACAAATTTAAAAAATGCATTCCACATTTTTCGATTCTCTCGCATTAGCGCTGACTAATCCTGTTCAAAAAACAATAATTATTCAGTATACATGTACTGTGAGTATACCGAGTAATTGTGTAAAATCAAATGGGCTGATAATTGGTTGCTGCCTACATGCAGCAATATTAACTATAACACTTTCCTGTGAACATTAAAATAGAGAGCATCAGTCCCCCCACAAAAAATTTCATTCCAAAAAATAAAAAATGCATCTTCTTTGCTCGTAATCGTAAGGCCCAAAATTATTACCTCCCGAGAAAAGCTAAATGATTATTATATTTAACATGTTTAACAAAACCACTCAGGAGTGGTTTTAAGTAGACAGTGGTTCATGGTGTTAAAGGAACACCAATGGCATAGAAAAATATTCCGAATAATGAAATGGACCCTGAAATCACTCCCACAATTACAAATGAACCTCAGTGACGTACAACCCACTTTGCTGATCATATGGATGCATCAAACACAACAAACTGCCCGTTGGGTTCCTGGTTAATTTTCTGCCATGCGTACTGATTGCTTGAGTGAATCTATTTAGATGCCCGGTAGCAGCGGCCAATTCACGAAACAGCGCGAAATATGAAGTACAAAAACCTTTTCACGTGCAATACTTACAGAAAGGTAGACGAATGTCAAAGGAACAAAAACCATTGAGGGCTGCATGACGAAATTAACGGTTTAAAGGGTGGAATTTTGATCCTACATTGACTATTGCCGCTGCCAGGCGATTCACCGCCATATTAAAATAGACAGCTTGAAAAAAATTAAAATACATGTAGGGGTGCAGGCAAGAAATACGTAATTAAAAAAATCAAGATAAGCTAAGGTATTGCCCTAAATTAGAAATCCACGTCCCTACGTATTTTGGTAGTCTGCGTACAGTATAATACTTTGCAAAACCTTATCTATAAGAGACACTCACAATTTCAAAACTGGCATGAAAGGGTGAGAGTAGACTTCTAAACTTTCATTTGTCCCATTATCTTGCGTTTTAATTAGTTGCATGTTAAAATGGCATAAACTTCTGGCAACCATAGGTCCTTCAGAGTTATTGATCAAGGGGCGTGTTATTTTGGGTTGTTGAAGGAGGTCACGGATCAGAAACGAGTCCCTCTGCCAAAGGGCAAAGTTCATTATTTACACATAAAGGCTCTGCACCACACACTTATTTAGCTTCTTTCTTTAGTGTCGGGTCGGATTGATGCCGGGTCAAATATTTCATTATTTGATAATAATTATTATTGTAAATAAGTAGAATTCCTCTTCGGCAGGTTTTTATCCAATGTTTTCGGGAGGAGACTTCAAATCTTTCGGTCCCCGCCGGTCCACGCCGGTCCCCGCCGGTCCCCATCAGGGACGAACTAGACGCAAGGACTTAGCCAGCCAACGTGTAGGCGTGTTTTACGGGGCCAATTCCGAATTTCACGGGGCCGATTTTCTGTTTGCACGGCTTATGATGGCAGCACTTTTCCTTATAGGTGCTTTATTACCTGTTTAAATATCCAACTTTACACCCAACTTGGCCATGTTCGACAAGATCTAAAGCTTTCAATAGCTCTCAAACCTCTCCAAATATCCGCGAAAATATCCCCGATTGCAGACTGTTGCTGTAAGACCTTAAACTTGCTTTAGATATCTTCGATGTGCCTATCATAACCGCATGTGACACGTGCCAGTACATGCATGCAACAACCAAAACTTGACCACTATGTTTGGTTTATTCACTTACGATATGGTATTATAATGACCTAATTTGCATATTTTGATCAAAATGAGAATATTCACTCTACCTAATGAATACATATTTTTTTCCCACACTTGGACAAATATCACTCTTGTGATAGAGTGCACAGTTCACACATATTTACATGCATAAATCAAAATGTACAGTTGACAATGTAGACAGTAGTTTAGTAGTGATGTTCAATTTCTTGGAGGGGCAATTGCTGGTAGCCTGTTTTATTTGGGTGGTGCCGGGGTTTGCCAGGCTGCCATTTCTTAATTTGGGGTTCCTTGTAGCTATCAGTTCGTTGGTGGTTTCATTGGCTAATGGTTCAAATACTGGTGTTCCATAGTGGACTTATTTTCATTTTTTGGTGGGTCCGATGTCTACTGGTTCAATTTTTTTTAGGGTCATTGTGGCTGTTGGTTCCATCTTTTGGGGGTCCCAGTTGCTACTGGTATTAATTATTGGTGGTATCCAGTGGCTACTGATTCCATTTCATGGTGGTTCCCAGTTGAGGGGGTTCACAGTTGCGACTGGTTCCATTCCTTGGTGGTTCCCGTGTTCTTGGTTCAACTTTTTTTAGGTTCTTTGTGGTTGTTCCATTTTTGGTGGTTCAATACTACTGGTTTCACTTTTGTGGTCCCTGGTGTCTACTGGTTCTATTTGGTGGTTCCCAGCGGTTATGGGTTCATTTTTTTAGTTCCTGACTGTCGGTTATATTTGTGGATCCCCATATTGGGTGGGTCATGGTGTCTACTGGTGCCATTTTTATAGGGGTCCTGCTATTTAATGCTTCTACTTCTTGGGTGGCCACAGGGTGTAGCTCTATTTTTTGGTGTGTCCAAGTGAGGCTACATTTAAAATGATTTGAACAATGAGATTTCACTCTACCTCAATGAATACAAAAAACCATGTTAAATTTCACACATGGTAGGATTGCTAGGACCTACACCTAATTTTTTTTTTACATTCTGTGAATATTTGGTATGTATAATAACCTAATTTTGCATATTTTGATCAAAATGAGAATATTTCATTCTACCTCATGAGTTCAATAACCTTGACTAAAATTCAAAATTGGTAGGATGCTAGACCTACACGATTTTTATTTTTTTTTTTTTTTTTTAAACAAAATTCTACATGAGGCAGCCCTTAATAATAAAACCCAATTTTATTCAGAGTTTAACTGAGTTAAATGTCTCCTTAAATACTCAGTTGCAGTAATATTGAAACCTGTAAGATTTAAGAAATATGCCAATTTCGAAAAGGTTGCAAAATCGCAACCTTGGGGTTTGGTGAAACTGGCCCTGACCCTGACGCAATAACTTCGCGCTCAGTGCCTGATGGCTCCGCCCGCTAACAAAAAGTTACCACACCCAGTTTGTTTCTTATTTTACACACCCAACTCACCAGAATCCGTCGGACAAGTGGGGAAACTTGACAAGGAATTGAACAGGACGAACTTCATCAGTGAATTTAAGCCTTGGTATAGGCGTGGTAATGCACTGTCACTTTCAATCCCGGCCCTGGGGTTCCCGGGACTAGCGGGGATATAGCCGGGACCCATAGCGGGCTATGTACAAAAAAAGTATTTGCACCCCGCAAGCCGGGATTGTTAGCGGGACTTGGCCGGGAATTGACGTTAGCTTGTCCCCGCCCTTCCAGGACAATCGTTGATGATAGCTGGGACTTATGCCGGGAGGTACAAAAAAATTTCCGGCTACGCCGGGACATAAACGGGGGACTTTAACGCCATGTGTCACAAATATAACCAACCAGACTATCAGTGAGCAGTCTCGCCCGTCAAATCTGTAGGATATCACCATTTATATAAGCTACCATTGCAGTCCGTTCTCTTCCATGTCCGATGTCTCGTGAAAGCAAGCTATACAAGTAGCACACACGCACGTCGTCGCACGGTTGGATATCAAATAATCCGAGGATCGATATTTCAACGTAAAATCGCCAGAAAAACATCTCAAAAATCAACAGTTAAATGTTTAAAAAAAATTACAAAAATTAATATCAACTGAACACAAGAAAATTGGTTTTTCTGAGTCATTTAATTTCTAAAATTACATATAGTGAAAGCTATTTGATATTTCTTACTAATGCAGGCATTTGTCATTTCATGCATAAAAAAGGCATTTTACTATGCGAATGAAAATATTGAATCGCTAGTGGAAACAACTAATTTCTCATGAAATACATTCTGTAATAGCTCAAAATAACTTCCGAAACTCGAATAAATCAAAATTAAATTTCAAACTTTTTTTTTGGCGTGTTATTCCCATTCAAATTTTCCAGTTTATAGCCGGGGATCTTGCAAGTTTTTTGAACCGCGCGCCGTTCAGCCAAGAGTACAGCTGGTTTATAATGTTATCATATGAGGAAGAATCACCTTTCAATTAAATAAGTTAATATGTTTTATATTTGTTTGCTTGTTTGGTGTGGAGCCAATGGACCACTCCAGTGGGTTGAAGAGTACATTCCAAAGATGTGAAATCAAATTGATAACCCATTACTAATGAAATACACAAGAGAGATATTGTCATGTTTTATTGGTATAGTCGTATAAAGTCTTTGGTGTGGGGTTATCCTCGCAATTTTAGGAAACAACCTGTCAAATTAGACGTAATATGTATCATCGAAAATCATGCGGATGTTCTGATTGGTAAAATATCTTGTGGAGGCGAAACAATCCTCCCTTTTTGCTATATATTAGTAAGTGAGAAGTTGTGGAGAGAAGGTAAAATAGCAAGTCACTCACAGAGTTGGCCGACAAAACGACAATCACCATATGATTTGTTGTTTGGCCTGAAGTTCCGTTGGGCAGATATGATGCAGGGTTTTAGATTACTACTCTGCTTGTTTAGTGGTTGGATATCGCCGTGGATAATGTGCATTTTTTAAACAAACCAACTAAACGAGGTTTGTTATCACAAACATTAATTCCGCTGTGGTGAATTTAGGCTCGGTTCTGAAACTTCGGCGATCAAAGGTAGTATGATTTATATTAGCTAGACATGTGTCGCCAAGCAGGGACCGAGAGGGTGGTACAGAGTTTTTAAGCAGTCCCCGCCCCATTGCCCGAGGACTATACGGGGATTGGTCACACACGAAGCCCGGCTATGTAGGGTCCGGGACATAGCGGGGGATTGGACAAAAAATAGTAAGCCCGGCTACCCGGGATTTCGTGCTTCTTTAGCGGGGACAAAGGCGGGGGTGTCACGACAGCAAAATGTACATTCCCGGCTAATCCCCGCTAATCCCGGGACCCCCAGGGCCGGGATGAAATGACAAAGTGCATAAGTTTAATATGATGAGTAGGGATGAGAGGATGTTTGTGTGATGAGGCCTAGTATTCTTCTGGATTCATACTAAATGTTGAACACTGGTGACAAAATAAACTTTTGCGTTGACATCGTACAGGTTTGCCTCTGTCTGCAATTTCTTTCAGATAGATGTTTTTTGATACATTAAGTCTGGAAGAAAAAGGACAGGCAAACCTCCAAAATCTAAATAATGTAGCTTAGTGACATTAGTTAAATAGTGACCAAGTCCAAAAATGGTATGAAAACGAGTTACCATGTATAGAGAAGTATTGCCTTTTTTGCTTGAACCACTCAAAACATAGTTGTTATTGTCCAATTGAAAGGCGATAACGAATTGACACAAATTAATGAATGATTTATTAATAAAAAAAGAAAAATTTTAAAATCTCCAACAAGAAACTAATAAATCAGTGCGCAGGGCCTAATCACGGTCTATTTGCCGGTTGGAATGAGAATTACAACAAGTCATCGGAACGTCCACATGTATGATCACATGCTGTGTATGACAGGCAGACACCTGGTTGACCTCCATTTTTTTTTAACCATTGGAGTAAATGACATGGTCGAATTAAAAATTCGCTGATTTCTTTCTTTGGCAGTAGGGATCATGATAAGGAAGTGGCCTGTTGGTTATGTAGCTTGTTATCACAACCTTTAAACGATGAGTAAGTATATTTGTGTATAGCATGTTGTCCCCAATTCAGTCAGCCACTTGGCCTTGTTTTCCAAATGTTTTTCAGTACTGACCGCCGCAAGCTGTCAACAGTCCCCCAGGGGCCAGCCCAGGGGATGCTGTCACGATTCCGAATGTAGGTTATGGGACACCCCCCTTCGAATAGGGATTATTTAGGGCATTTCACATGCCAAATATATTGCGCATTTCCACGTAATTCCATACAATGCCTACATGAAACACGCATAACAAATTAATTAGGAAACTAGAGACATTTTTATTTCTTGTAAACCAATATATGAAAATATTATAATTAATTTCAAACAGTGTTTTATCATTCATTCCAATCTGCTATTTTAGCGCAATGATTGTCACGTGGGCGATTATGACGGGGAATACAATTCGGAAATTTTCCTCGGAAAAACACAGGTGAATATTGGCATCCGACCTCCTAAAACAAAAAACCCGACTCACCATCGGCTGCATTTTATCTATCTAATTAGTTTCATTTCGTCCCGCATTCGAAAATTTAATTACAACATCCCCGTATCAGGTTTTTAAGATGGTCAAAATTCATCAATTCTCTGGGGAAAGCAAAGATTTTTTCACCAAAAAAAATGGCAACGGAGTGGCCGTTTTCGTTTTGCGATGATCATAGGTTCATGATGAAAATTTTATTCAGTGGCTTGTTTCCGATTTAATGCCCTAGTGTGTTCTATGCTTGATAGAGAGCCGGGTCTTGCACGTACGCCCCTTTCCCTTACCGTGGGACACAAGCTTGCGGTTTTGACGGTAGAAAGCATAATGCATATTGCAAAGCCCGATTCAATACTGTGCTACTTTGATGGTTAACCACTAAAACGGCGGTTTTTCGGTTATATCTTGAGATGAAATGGATTTTGATGGCTCAATTTCAGGACAACAATTGATGAGAAAAATACAGCCTTCAGCCATATCAAAATCGATACTACTCTTCCGGGAAAATCAGGGGGTCCACAAGACATCGGAAACACTCACCTTATCGAACTGCGCATGGGTACAACATTGACCTGTCCTTGTGGATTCATTCTAAAAACCTCTCTGACATGATGAAGCATCAAGCAAAATTCTGGTTCACCGAACGCTAGCTGGCGGTCAGTGAAGTCACTATTAGTGGCGCACTTCATTATTAGCCTAATCAAATTTCTAAAGAACTTGTGTTGTGGGAGGAAGTGAGTTCCTATTGACAACAGTGACACTAGTCCCAATAGTACCTGATACACTCTGTATAATAGGTACCAGAGGATTCCATAGGGTTTCGAGTGAATGAAATTGACAACTTATCTTATTCAATTGTGCTCCTCAATTTACCGTTTGTTTAACTTTAATGTTCCCCACGAGTTCAGCTCACTTCAAGCATAATATGAACCGGGTGCGGCGACTTTAAGCTGACTAATTAAGAATTGACGATTTAACAAAAACAAAATGGTGGCCTGATTTCAAGAGGAAGCTGAGGTCACAGCACAGGTGTATGTGGTCAAATACATCAAACCGTACGTTCGTTTCTGGATTTGATGGGGGGGGTAAGTGCCGGTGGGTCAGGGTTGGGTCAGGGGTGAATGCAGGGGGGGGGTGGGCGGGCAGGGGGGAGGGGGAAGACGCTCGGATGGTCGATATGAGTTGCCACGCTCATGTGGAGCTCTATGAACAGAATCTCTAAATCGGCCATGAATATGCGCCTATTGATTCTCCAAAACCGCTTCATTTGATTCATTCAATGTCCATTGGCAAGAAGATATATTAAAGGAATTTTTGTTCTGCGAACTTTAGTTCGTAAGAAGGAATTTGGAGGAACAGAAAAATGAATTTGAAACATTAAAGTTTCGACGCACTCCAAAAATCCCTAAACTGCTGAGAACGTTTATTGATTCAAATTCTAGTGAATTCCAATATATGGGCGTTCTGCACGCGCATTGACTCAAAGAGTCGAGCAGCAAAAAACATATACAAACGCACCCGAGACTACGGCGCCCATGCCAACACAACGCAGACTACTCAACGTATGACAGGATCGGCTCATATCGACCACAGTTGCTCGAACCTTCTTGCCCGATTTGTCATTAGTTGATCGCATTTTTGGTAAGGAACATTATAAAATCGTTTTATGGGTGTGGCCTTTTGCAGTGTAAACCGTTTTCGCACAGTAATGACAAAGAAATGGAACGTATCATGAGCTTAAACCTCATAGAATACAGTTTACTGGGCATTTAGTATTAGAGTGCTTAATTTACCGGAGGGATACCAAATAAACGGACCTTCCCCTCCTGGGTGAACGCATCAAAACCATCCGTTATAGTAATTATGTGACGCCCAGGGCAGAGGTCGGCCAAGAAATCCAAAATTTTCGACGTCGCCATTGTGTTAATACGTAAAAGCGAAATCTTGACGCTTGATGAAAAAGTCTGCCCATTTTGATGTTTAAGGAATATTTCTTATTCCAAACGCGGAGGTGGTGTTGAACAAAAAGTACAACAAACAATCAACGAAAATGTAGCAAAACCAAACAACCAAGAAACGTAAACCTCCAAAGTAACCAACAAACAAACACATAAACAGGCACATAGCGCTCTATTAGGCCTACAAATCAAAGTAGGACAATAATCATACTTTTTTCTTCACATTTGGAATACCTGGCCACGGAAGACAAATACTCGTAGCCTAAATACATGCAGTGTTTAAAAAAAATTTTACACACAAGATCCCTGTTTCTAGGCTAGGGTTTTGGTAAATGTAGAAATTCTACAAATATAGAAATCTCCTGGCAAATGACAACATTTCAAAGTAAATGTGTTTCAATGAAGACTGTAAAACGAATCTGTTTCTCCATGATTGTCACACGGTATTTCAGCAGTTTTATGTACGCTACATGACAGTGTAGTTTGGTGTACTTAGATTTGGACCCTTCTCAAATCAGAATGCGGATACATCGTCTGACAAAACAATCCAAGCGACCTACTACAACAAACTTCACGATTGAGGTCTATAATATAAGGATCCTTCAGGGTTCAAGCAAGTGCACGGCCAATTTATAATGCCAGTGTTAATTGTAAGAGCGCTACCATTTAATATCTAGGATGTGGGGGGTTAGTTGGCATCTGGCCAAGTAAATGGTAGAAGTCATTATTGGGTTGCAAATGTATTTTTGATATAATTTTAAATTCATCATCTCCCCCAATCACACATAGAAATCAAAGTTCAACATGACATATCACAAAACAAACAGAAATAAAACTTGCACTAATTCATTTGAATACGAAACGCAGGAACATTATGAAATGTATAAATCCGAAGTATGATGATGATACCAACGCCACATGAAAGCGTTGACCTCGCTGTGACCCCAATTGACCTTTTCCTGCTGCTGAAATGGAGAGTTATGGAAAGTGTCGAACAGGTTCTCGTCAATTTCATCGTTTTTAGCGCTCATTTAGCCCATAAAGAAAGAACACGGAAGACATTCCAGGTAACTTCGCGGAACCGCTGAACAAATTGGGATAATAACAATAAAAATTTGAAGTTTTAAAGCCACTTCATATGACACTCGATGTCTATGGCAAAATTTATGACTCTTATTAGACACATGCTAGAAAATAGAAGAGTCAGTTGTTGGGCTAAGTTGACACAGGCACAAAAAACTCATGAAAGTATAGTGCATGGAGTGGCAGTACAGTGTTGTAGGCCACGTGCCAAAGCCGAAAAAGATGCTCGGATAGGGGACCAAGGGTGGAGCACCCCTTGGACAGTACAGTAATTGCTTCCGACTATATAACTTTCGTAAAATTACAGAAATCAGGTCTACGTGTGTTTACTTTAGTAGTGCAATTCTCGAGGAAAAGAATTTATGTTATTAAAATAAGATCTCTTAAAAATTATTCTTGGAATAATTAAAAAAAAAAAAACAACAAACAATTCAATAATGAGCAACAAACAAACAAGGAAAGTAACCGTACCAAGTAACCAACAAAACACACAACATAAAGTAAGCACATAAGAGCTCTTAGGGCCTACAATATAATTGGGACATAAATCACTACTTTTTTTTCTTCACATTTGGAATATATACCTGGCGAGGAAGACAAATACTCGTAGCCTAAACTATCATGCCAGTGTTAAAAATACACAAAAGATCTTTGTTCAGTACTAGTGTTATTGTTAATATTAGAAATTCTACTAAATATAGAATTCCTTGAAATGACACATGTCCAAACATGTAAAGGTTTCATGAAGACTGTAAACACGAATTTTTCTCCATGATGTCAACACTGTATTTCCAGTTTTCTGTACGCTACATTGACAGTGTAGTTTTATTTGTACCCTTGATTCTGGATTTCTCCAAAATCCGAATGGGGGACTACACGTCTTCCATAAACAAATCCAAGCGTACCTTACCTACAAAACTCACGATTGAGGCTATAATATAAACTGGTGATCCTTTCAGATGTTTCAAGCAAGTGCCCACGGCCCAATTTATAATATGCCAGTGTAAGAGCGCCATCATCCATTAATATCAGCTGGGGGGGTGAGTTGGCCAACATGGGCCAAGTAACTGGTTTTTAGGTCATTATGTTCAAAACAATGTATTTTTCTGAATAATTTAAATCATTCATCCCCCAATCACACAAGAACTCAAAGTCAACAATAATATCACAAACAAAACAGAAATAAAACTTTGCACTAATTCATTTGAGACGAAACTCAGGAAAAAAAAAAAAAAAAACATTAAAAACTGTAAACATACCTAAATTCTGATGATGATACCAACGCCACCTGAAAGCGTTGACCTCGCGTTGACCTCCAACATTGACCTTTTTCCTGTGAAATGGAGTTCTGGAATCGTTTTTCGAACAGTTTCTCGTCAATTTCATCGTTTTGACGCTGATTTAGCCCATGAGAAAAAGGAAAAATAGGAAGAATGGCAATTCCCCTCTTCTGCCCCTATATTTCCCCGTTTTCCCCCCCCCTTTCTTTCTCCCTTTACTTCCCTTCTTTCACTCTTTCTTGTAGTATTCTTCACTTTACCGCCCAAGACATTCCAGGGTAAGCTTCGCGAACCGCTGAACAAATTGGGGATAATAACAATAAAAAATTTTGAACCAATTTCATATTGCACTCGATGTCTATGGCACAATTTGACTCTTATTAGACACATTGCTAGAACGAAGAAATCAGTGTTGGGACTAAGTTAACACATGCACAAAAAAACCTTCATGAGAAGTTAAGTGCTATGGAGTGGCAGGTGTTAGGCCACGATTGCAAACGCGAAAAAAAAAAAAAGATGCTCGGATAAGGACCAAGGTGGCGCACCCCTTGGGAAGTACATAACTTTATTTCCGAAATACTTTCTTTAAAATTACAGAAATCAGTTCTAAGTGTGTTCTCACTTCTAGTATGTGCAAATTCTAGAAAATGAATTTAATGTCATCTCAATTTATTGCATGAATATCATACTATGGGTGTATACCATGTTCATTGACTCCAGCAATTAATGGGGGCATGATAAGTAAATCCGCTCGGTATGTAGAAGACCAAAACCACTTCAAAGGATTTCTTTTTCATTCTGGAAACTGCAGAGTCATGTTATTACCCATTGCCACCTGAAAAAGATTGCAGGTGCTCATACCCTCACCCCGATAGATTATTATTAAGCTATTTCATGACGTGGAACACAAATTACCCGCCCTCTTCCACGAATAAATCGATAATTAAAGTTAGAGGTTCTACTGTTGTTCAATTTTCTTTGACCCTATATTTCATTCCTTTTATTCGAACAAGGAAAAATAAGGTGAACCAAAGCTAATGAGGGAAAAAAATGTTTGGCAAACTGTGGATCTTGGTGCAGAACCAAACCGTAACTATCCGCGGTAACCCCATTTCTATGCATTTATGATTTCATTAGGCAGAAATCGAAAATAATTCCCCTATATGAAATGAATGTGAAAACGGGGTGCCGAAACAAATTTTTTAATTGAATAGAAAGAGGTCCAATATATATGATTAAGTTATGGGTGTGGTTCTGCACCACGATTGTAGGTTCATAGTTGTCAATCAAACTTCTTCATGATTTTACTCGTCTTCGTGTTTCTTTTTAATAAATGATGGAAATATAGGACATCAAAAGTTATTTAAACTTACCGAGCAGAAGGTTTAGTTTTATTTATTCGGGAATGAGGCTTTGTAGTCAATTCTAAAACCGGGTGGCGGTGGAAAACATCAAAAAGTTTTTACCGTCATGGAAAATAACAATGGTTTTGCAGTCCCAGAGAATATGAAAAGTCCGTTGTCCTATCATCCTATTCATAAGGGCGGAGGATGTACTTATCAAATTAGCACCATGATTTGATGGAGTCATGGAACGTGTTGTACATCGCTTGGTCACAGATATCAGGGGAAAAAAAAGGAGATGAAATTAATTTCATTTTCACGAAAATCTGTGCACATACTAAGAAGTGAGAACACGCGTAGAATGATTGTGATAATTTTAGACAAGTTGTTTTAAACCAAAATTATGTTACTTGTAAGGGGGCTGCGTTCACATTGGTAAACGCTATGAGATCTTGCACGCTAGCCTATTGTGTGATCTATTGGAAGAGTCACTGTTGGCACTACGACCAAACAAAAGTCGCCACAAATGCGAAGAGGCAAGAGGAAATGATCGAATCGGCGTTACTAATGTACTATGGGAATGCACAAAAAAATCAAATACTCACGAGATCCAAGTCAGAATGGAAATGCGCGAAGAATCAAATGGTTGTGAATCGTGTTTTCGGCCTGATGTAAAGACTAACATCACCGCAGTTTGAATCTAAACGTAGGTTCAAGTGTTACTTAGAAAAATAATTGGTTAAAAAATAATTGCTCAATTTGATGGAAGACGTGCCAATTTATTTAACATACAAAATACTAAATACACATGGGCCACTTCCAATGAAACACGATTTACAACCGCTAATAATGACAAACCACTACAGTACGTGCCTTATGCAATTGTTAAATCAATCACTCAAACGTAGGCAGCAAAAAAAATGCCTTATATAAGGGAGGAAACTCCTTTCCACGCCCTTTCGAAATCAGTAATTCTCTGCACCAATCAATTATTTTTGACGCTTAAGGGCTGTATTTCTTATGAAGTACACTTCATATGAGAGCCTGACAGCCGTCCTTAAACATTGCTTGGTCACCCAAAGACCCATGATATATTTTGAAAATGTCACCAAAGCCCCATATTTTTTGAAATCGTACCATTGTCCCTCCTATATTTTGGGAAAATTTTGAAAATTTTCACCCAAAGCCCCCCTTATTGGGTGACAAATTTTTTGCAAATCTTCTAAAAAAGGGACCCCATTTTTTTGGAAAAAATTGTGCGGCAATTTGTCCCCAAAAAACCATTTGGGGTTTTTGGCTGTCTATCATTTGAAGCGCAAATTGAAAGTTTGTGGATTTTCTTGGAAAAGGACTTTTAAAAGTCAGAAATTTAAAAATTATTACAGCGTTTCAAAGAACGCATGTGTTGCTTGCCGTCACAGTTTGTGAATAGGATATAAAGGTCAATGAGGTCACCCAAGTTAACAGGGGTCACCCAACACAGTGAAAAAACACTACCTAAGGAACAATGTATACAAGTGGTCATGACAATTGGGACGTTAATTGAAAACACAAAGTCTCACCTGCTTTTTCGAGCAAGCTGTAAGACAGAGCAAGCACAACCAAAGTGCAAGTGTATGAGTACAGGGTGTCCCCCCGGAAAACCGAAAAAACGTTGTTGCAAGGCGATACAAGGGAGGATTGCAGATATAACCTCCCCAACCACCCCACTGCCTCCCCACCCCCCACCTCCCCCTCCCCTCCCCAACAACCCTCCTCAACACCCCATCTCCTCTCCAACACCCACCTGTCCCCTTCACCAACACCCCACCTCTCCCCCCAGTACCCTCCCCAACACCCACACCTCCCCAACACCCCCACCCTCTCCAAACAATCCCCTACACCACCCCACACCCTCTCCAACACCCCACACCCGCCCTCCCCAAGACCCCCGCTCCCCAACACCCCGCCCGGCCCAGAGATAACGGCCGCCCACAACAACCCACACAAAGACCCAACACCCCACACACCGACCCAAGAATTCTCTCACCCCACCTCGCCGTCCCACACACACACTCTCGTCCCAACACCCCAACCTCTCCCCCCCAATGCCCCACCCTCTCCATCCCTCAACAACCCACCTCCACTCCCCAAAACAAAAGAAACAAAACACCAACACACCCGCCCACAAAAACACCGCCAAACCACGCCGACCAAACACCCCACCTCTCCTCCCCAAAGAGGCCCCCACCGCGCGCCAAGCCCACCTCCCCCTCCCCAACCACCCCCTCCCCAACAACCAGCGCGCCCGCCCAAACAACCCACCTCTCTCCATCCCAACACCCCACCTCTCTCCAATTGCCCCCTTTCCCCTCCCCAACACCCCACTCTTCCTCCCCAAAACCACCCCCCTCCCAGCACCCACCTCCCCTCCCCAACACCCACCTCCCCCTCCCCCCAACTCCCCATCCCACCCCACCAAACAACCCCACCACAGCCCCTCTCCTACACCACCTCCCCTTCTCCTACACCCCACCCGACCACCATCCCCAACCACTCACCCGACCCCCTCCCCAAACACCCAACCTGAGCCCCTCCCCAAAACACTTAACTAGCCTCCATCACCAACACCCCACCACCTCTCCAACACCCCACCTCTCCCTCCAAACACCCCACCTCTCCCTCCCCACACCCCACCCCTCCATCCTTCATCCCTTAACTGCCTCCTCCCCAACACACCGGCTGTCCCCAAACACCCCACCTCTCAAACACCCCACCTTCCCCCAAACCCCAACCTCTAACCTCCCACACACCCCAATGGGCCCCTACCCTAAAGCCCACCCGGCCCCATCCACAACCAGCCCCCTCCTCACCACCACACCATTCCCACATCCTACAAACCACACCTATCCCCACCACCCCACCCGGTCCCCCTCCCAACATCCAATCGGGTCCCCCTCCCCAAAACCCCACCTGTTCCATGTAGCACAAACATTTGCAATATCCAATAAATGACATGTGTTTTCAGCGATACAGCAATTACACATATTTGATTAGATCAATTGCATCACAAGATGCCCTTTATTTGGCCCACATGCCATTTGAACCTATGATTCACACAAAAGAATGTATGGCAGGACTAGCTCATGAAGCAAAGCATTTTGCCTATCCGTGTTACTGTTTCAGCGCTACGCAATATGCATGTTTAAATAGCTAATTGCATCCTAAGCAACATATATCATATACGTTTCAAATGGCAAAAAGTTCCCTACCATAAACCGGATTCATGCAGTGAAGGAAGGATTTTGGTATACGATGTACCATTTCAAAAAATATGCAATTACGCAGATTTTATGCATATTAATTAGCTCATTGCATACGTAACCCAAAATACGCCCAAAATTTTAATCAGGTCGGGAACTCTGTTCAACCCACGTTTTTACACCAAAGTTACATCATTATAGCCTACTGAATTCAAGATAATTTGTCACAAGCTTTTTTTTCGTTAAATCACCCTTGCAAATTAGAGGACTAATTAGCCTATTTTATGCCCAAAAGCCAATTTTGACCCAATTATGATTCACCACAAAAGATTTGCATGGCATTAGTTTAGTCTTTTCATAAGCGAAGGAGGAATTTTGCCCATCCGATGACCCCGTTCAGAAGATACGTAATTACGATATTAATTAGCTCATCCTTGCAAACCTAAGCCGCATAATCAACATACTTTCAAATTGCATAAAAGATGCGCACACATAATAGGCTGTCATGCCAGTGAAGGAAGTTTGGCATATCCAATGTACCGTTTCAAAATTCTAGAAGAATTACCGCTGATTTTTGCAAATTAATTAGTCATTTCCAATTATTGTCCTGAAAATACACCCAAAATCTATCAGATCGAGAACTTTCCAGCCAGCTCCCTTCCACCAAGTTACATCAATTTATACGCCTTACAGAACTCCAGAAACTCTGTACACAAAACCTTTGCTGGGGGAAAAATTTTCGTAAAATTATGCAAATAAGATAATTAGATTAATATTTTATATTTTACGCCCAAAATCTAATCAGGTCGAGAACTCGTCAACCCACCTTCTTCACCAAGTTACAAAATTGTAGCCCTACAGACCTCCAGATAAATTGTACACAAGCAGACAGACAAGTGATTACTAAGCTCTGCCGAACCAGAAGTTCAAGGCGAGGGAAAAAAAAAGTATGCCCAAATGTCGATTCCTTTCTTGATGCAATTGTGACCTATTTTTACATTTTCCAACCCATGTAAGATGCACAGGGGAAACCAGGGGGATTGGTGATTATATGGTTCAAAGGTGGCTTGAGCCTTCCTACCAATATGGCATTACGTTGGCCTCCACTAGGCTCATCTAGAAAAGATGTGGCCAAATGTTGACTCTTTTTTGTGAATGTGGGACTTTTTGTGTTTCCCCACCCTGTCAAACCCAGGGTAGGACCTTGGGGGAAAAGTATATGGTTAGTAGGAGCTTGTACCCTCCTACAACGCACCCAAGTTTAGCTACTGTAGCTCATGCTAGAACTAGAATTTTGTGGTGGTTCTCGGCTTTCGCGCTCGATCTATTCAAAGAATATAGCTGGTGGGCCTGCCCCATGACCTTTGACCATGGCACATGACCTTGACCTCATCAACATTATGAGGGACGCATGGTGCACCTATGACCACAAGTTTGGTTCCAAATTGAACTCAAGTTTTTTTCAATTAGATAAATTTTTACTTTTAGCCCCATTTTTCACCTTGAACATCACATGACCTTTGACCTTTCAACAGGACCTTTGACCTCATAAACATATGAGGGATCCCATTGTGCACCTATGACAAATTTGGTTTTCAATTGAAGTTCAACTTTTTTTCAATTTAGGTCAATTGAAAAAACAAAAATTTATTGAACACCACATCCACATATACATGTACACCCACATCCACATATACATGTACACACGCACAACGGATTGCTAAGTTGTTCTGCCAGCTATCCTGACCGCCCACAAAAAATATAGTAGCCAAGGTTGACCTTTTGTACAGTGTGTGGACACACAGACGTAACAATCCTCTTTCCATGCCACGACATTGCCATTTTGGCTTGCGGGCAATCCGTCCAAAATATAAGCCTATTTTGCTGCTCAATCCGTCCAAAAATCAGAAATTTTTCGTTCAAGATTTTTGCTTTTATTAACGGTTAACAGCAACTACGTCTAAATTTGAATTTCTGGGCTGTCTAGTCTACCATAGATGATTTTCACAAGAGCGCCCCGGAGATTACCACTTTAGTAGGCCGTGTTCATAACGATAATTCTTTCAGTCATTAATATTCTATCTTTACAAAAAATGAGAACACTGAATAATTATTGATCAAAGTACCGATTATTATTGTAATATAAATCGACCATTCATTTATGCCACAAACTTAATGTATCTGAAAACATCTCAAGTATTATTGTCTCAGCCTCGGTCGTCCAATGCTGGTAATGCATATCCAGGGCATAAGCAATCTCTTAGAGGCATAATTGCAACTTTAACATATAGTGAGAACATTTGTAGAAGGCATTCTTATTTCTCATTAAAATTTCAACTGCTTGAGTCAATCCGTCCGCACATCAGCCGTCGTAGTAATCAAAATTGTGTAAAACAAAGTCGACAAAGCATTCTTTATTTTACACCCAAACCTCATGTAAGAAAATACAGAACTTACTCCTTTCATTACAAACAACAAATACAACAACCTGTACATACACTGAAATATTATCTAAATAACGTAGTACGATACAGGGGGACCCAAAAAGGCACCCATGACTCAATTTTTTTTTCTCACCCTATAGTTTTACTCAGTCGTCATATTCTAACAAATACCAACAGGTAGACTGGGGTTACCTAAACAACAATAAAACAATGTAGCACTCAATAGCTTTACAGCATCAGTATAACTAAGTTCCCTACAGTATAATGGTAACATTTTACGATGCATAGCAATAACAATTTTCATAAGTGTGATGTCCTGTTAAATGAAAACTTCTTTTTCACTTGTATAAAAGAGCTCTTCCTTGCAAAGGAATAGTGAATGTCTAGTCAAGTCTGTTCATTGTAACTTGGATATAAGCACTGTCTCTACACTATAACACTAATGATGAATATGTTTGAGTTCAACATCTGAGCTGGATGCGTAAAAAACAAAACATGATTTTAATTCATATAGAACTTACTTCCTTTGTATCATACATGATTAAAGGAACCAAGTTATGGAGATGTTTGAAAATAAAATGTATAACCTTAAATGTGCTATCAATAGAAATATCTTATAGGTCCCAGGAAATGCAAATAGAATTGATGTGGTTTGTGTCAAGTCTACAAGGAGGGGCCAGAAAGCATTTAATATTAATAGTGCCATTGATTTATCAGTGAGTAATAGAAAATAGAAAATTCCAGGCAACTATTCATGACACTGACTGATAATCAATAGTTTCACAAAATGATGTCACTGGTAGTGTATTCCTTTTTCTGACCCTGTTTATTGCAATGGAATGTTCCACAAAGATTTGGAGTAGGTTTATCATCTCATTTCCTGGGACCTTTAACAGAAATGCTTCTTACTATTACATCATGTTACAATCTTAATATTGTACCTAATTTTTGTGATAAATGGAATATTTGTGATGTCCTCCTTTTACTATTGGACCTATCTCTTAATGTATTGCTGAAATCAAACTGAAGAGTACTGACTAAATTCTGGGAGCAGGAACAATACTCCTCTCATACATTTCCACTGATCGAACCTTCAGCAAATTGCTGTAGAAATTTTGGCTAGTTAACTTGTAAGACTGGTCTATAGTGTATTTACCTTCCTCAAGTCGGTAATGTCAGTGCGTTATGCAGTAGTCGCAGAATTAAAACACGGGCATTCATTCAAAGCGCCAGTATACCCACACGCACGTATAAAGGCGGTGCGAAAATGCACACGCAAAACATCTGTCTGACTCGAGAAGATAAATGGACTAGAGAGAGAGAGAGAAAGATAATAGAACCATGCTATCTGGCAAAGGGCATATACCTAATGATAAAATACCCAAGAAAAGCTTGGCGAGGTTATTATAAGTGTAATCACAGAAGATTGGTGTAATACACCAAAATTATGCAACTCTATCGGCTCAGTTTTGTATCAATGTTGTCGATACAGGCCCACTTATTTAAATTTGACTTTATGTATGGCAAGCATGGACTGAGCAAAGGATGTGTTTTTAAAACTATACTGAATATTTAAGATGAGAATCTTTTCAATTGAAAATTGGGTGAACTCTCTCAATGTATCATTTAAAAGAATCTTACACCAACTGTACTGAGACAAATCAATGGCTACTTCTCTTAACTGTCCTGTGATTATTAGCTGGAGTCCAGCAATAGCCCAGCATTATATTACTTTTTGCAAGACGATTGGAGAACAAGCTTTCGCTGAAAGTGAAAGCCAGAGCAGACCAGTTTCTACTGAGCCATTCCCGGTTTTTCTTAAATGGGTGGCATTTCAGAGACTAGTGGTAATACCCATACAGGGTGTGGGGAAACCCAAATGGGTTTTTGGAAAATTATGAGGGCAAATTTTGAGGGGGAAACAAATGGGGGAAGAATCTGGCAAATTTTTTGGCCAGATGGCCAGCCCCCTCAGATAAAACCCTGTGTGTCCTACGTCATTAACGGCTTTATACGGATGTGGCCCACCAGAAACATGCCCTAGAGAAAATGAACCTGCTATGAACCTGTAATACTTAGGTTTTGTTGCACACACTTATCCACATTTGATACTTTGTAACCTCCTACTAACTTACAAAGGTATCTTGATTTCAGTCTATTAATTATAAAAAAAAAATAGTCAAATAGAATCACAACAATTTCTGAAAGCCAACAATGAGTGAGTATATTCTAGTGCTGCATTTTTTTATATAAATATTCTTAACAAAAAAAAAACAGCCTTGGTTGAGTGTGTTAGCTTGTTATTTATTTTTGTTTTGTTTTTATTTAGTTCTGAGACAATGTGATGATGATTGAACATTTCCAACCTTTGAGTATTTCCTCTGATGAGCAAAAGGTGCGTGGCACTTTATGAAGAAAAATTAAAAGCTGTTAACTAATTTACTATTGATTTCTAAATCAAACAAAATAGTAATATTCTTTTTTTGCTGAAACTTAATGTGTCAAAATTATGACATGAAGGCAAATCTTCATGGTTATTGGATGATGCATACATATCTTTCCTACAAAACTGCTATCATCTTACTTACTTTAAGATTAACACTTCACATTAAAAATTTTACAAATGATGTACAAAAAACATTTATTGTCCAGCAATAAGTTACTTCAAGTTGACTTCAAATTTGTATGTCACCCTTCAAATGTCTCCGCTAGAAAATCAGCTTTTTGCTATAACAAATTGATTTTGATTGACAACTATTAAATATATAATGGGATATTTTTAGCAATATAATTTTTCAGGATTTTTTTACAGTTTCAGTTTATTCAATTAGCAGCTTTTTACAGCTACACATTAAATCCTATTGGTCAATTTTGTTTGCAAACTTTTAAATTTGTGGTTCTGAAGTTAACCATGAACTTAAATATTCACAAAAATTTCCTTACATACACAGTAACCATTGCAACCATGTAAAGACCGTTTCTAACTTGCCTACATACTTGTTTTATATACCTGCATGTGGATTCACAGTACTTGATTACATACATTTTGATCTCAAAAGGCACATACATGTGTAAATTAAACCTAATTTTAAATTTAGTTCTGATAAAGTTTCCCCTTAGAAATCTGAAATTCAATTTCAAAATACCAGTGAATTCAGTGAGTTAAAATATAGAGAAAATGATGCTAAAATTGATACTGGACTGAAAGTTTGGTTAAATGAATAGATGGGTATTTGATATATGTTGCTTATCATTTTTGAAATAAAATTCGACTCTTTCAACATGCAATTATGGGTTGGGTCTTTAAAACAGTGTCTCTCTGAAAACGTGTTTACCAACATATGTATGTGAAATCCATTTTAGCCTTAACATGTTACATTTGCCAATTCTGGACCTAATCCTGCAGACTTGGTCTCAACTGTCTCCCATGTGAAGTCCAAACATTTTCTGTTGAAAGGATTGACTACATCATGGTTCATTCATTTTCCAATCTGCTGGTGTGCTGTTTACTTACTGTCCCCTATGATGAAGATACTAGTACATAGATCATACTGGAGGAAAAAGAAAGAAAAAGGGGTCATGAGTAGTAGTATGGAGGAAAACTCCCAAGGTTAGTGTAAATAGGGTTTATGACTGCCCATCTACCCAATGCAGAATAATATTACATTTCTCTTTTTTTAAACCCCCCCCCCCCTTAAAATTCAACTTATTTTCCAAACTTAGATTCTATAGGTATATGGTCAAAAGATCACAAAGGCATTGAGAAAACATCAAAACTAGAAGTATGATCACACCAAAGTTATTTTGCCCAATTTTTGGATGCCTGGTCAATTCTCATAGAAACAACTGATGCAAGCAAAAAAAATTACCTCAAAACAATGCAGATCAAAATAGCCTAATCTGGAGATGATAGATTTTAATCTGCACTGAACATGGGTTCATGAAGGGTTAAGCACAAACAGGAAAATGAAGAATGACTTTTGCCTTGACAAAACATTACAATCACTTCTGAGGTTAACAGGCTATTAACAATGAAGCATGATTTCAGATAAACTTTTTGCCCTACGTTGGGAAAGTTTGTGGTAAAACACCCAAATAATGCAACAGATAGAATCCACATTGACTTGGGTCTGGATTAAAGACTTTGGTGTGAAATGCACTAATAAGTATAAATACCAAAGATTGGACGTAGGAGAGACATTCAGAGGTAATGTACCTAGCCATTCACTAAAACCATTATATTCAGTGATGAAACCTTAAATAAATTAGGAGGAAAACGATATCAAATAGTCAAAACATTTTCCGGCCAAGCTCAAAAACCAAACAAAATTAATCTTTGATTTCAATACCAGCTGAACACAATCAAGTTATAGGCCGTTTTATAATTAAACTTATAAACAAAATAATCAAGAACAAACAAACTGAGTGTAAAGAGCAATCTTCTCAACTCAGGAAAAGCATAAGGTAGAAACTATCAGAAACTATGTTCAGAGATGGAACGAATAGTTTTGCCAAAAATTTTACAACAAACTTTTGAAAACAGCACCATCTACAGCAAAGAAGAAGTCTGGCTGTCAGTAGAACCAAGGTTTACGATGTACCAGAAACTGTCAACAAAGGTATTATTGGATTACTGGCTTCTATTAATTTGATCCAGATACAAAGATCTTGATAGCTCAAATGGTATAAAATATACTTTAGAATTTCACATCAAAGATTTGCTTAGCAATTCAAATAAAATCTGATCTACTGTACGGATGCTATTTAAAACAGTTTGATGCAAAAATTAAAATCTATGCAAAAATATCCAGCCAAATACAAACATTCCATTGCTTAGTCCAAAACTGTTTTTCTATTTGAAAACTGTGTGTTCTATAAGGTCAAAATAATGTAATTTATTGTTTATTTTGAAAATTTTCGACTTGTTCTTAATTGGACGTTAGAAAGCAAAAGGAAAGTTAACAAATCTTGTCTTCTGACAACCAGAAAATTAGCTAAGTCAGAATGCCAATTGTTAATCCATAACAACATTGATATTTTAATATGTTAGTGAGTTAGTAAGAGTGTGTTTGTGTTACTCCTCATTGTGCCACATGAGTGCAACACTGAAAAAATTATACTCGGTACTAGATGAGAAAAAAGCTGTCAGGCATCAATCAGTGTTTCCCATAATAATCAGGTAATACCCAAGTAAGGGAGGGGTGTTCCTTTCTCCACATAATCAATATACATTATAGTACCCATATAATGTTGGTTAAATGATAAATAGGGAGATTAACACCTGTAACAGAATTGGATGAAACTATACATTTCTACTATACACGTCTAAGGTATAGGGGCATAGACCTCCTGTAAAAACAAAGCATTGTATTACACGCATTCATACCGAAAGTCCGAATTGTTTAGTCCGAAGACGCATCCACCACTAACCAATTAATAACAATGACGGGATTATTTTCGATTTTCAATAGGCAATTGATTGAGTGATCGGGCGAGACCTCTTTAAGGCAGCTAGTGTAGACATGGACGGCGACGTGCAGTGGGGAAGTGCCATGACGTCATGAACATGCTGTATAATGGACCAATGGTCCGTATTTTGGTAGTTTATTTGTCTTTTTAAACTTGTTTGTTTTGGAAAAAAAACGTTTTATTGTAATTTTTTATTGGCTTTTTAAGTCATTGTTCCAAATACTTAAAAAAAAACGTTTTGCAAAACATTTTTTTTTTTCAAAATCGTTTTGGCTCTGGCCTTTATATGTACTTTTAATGTCATTTAATTAATTTCCAAAAATCGAAATGTCTTCAAAAAACAATTATTGCTTTTTTTCTTTTTCGTAAAATACTTTCCAAATTTTTGCGTTTGGTCCTTTTATTTTACTCTTTATAGGCATTAATTAATTATTTTAACACTTTCCAAAAACTTATATTTTATTCTTGTTTTTTGCCTGTTAGTGAACTTGTATAGGCCGTTAATTAATTACAAATGGCTAAAAAGTGCAAAAATCAAAAATATTATTTCAAATTTGTGTTTCTTACTGTTTAAGGCATCTAATCCAAAAGACTTTCTAAAACATTCTGTTTCTAAATGTTTTGTTTACTTTTTCTTTCCAAAAAAAAAGTTATTCATTTTTTGGCCTTTTATTTGAGATTATAATGGCCTTTAATTTGTTAATTTGTTTCCAAACACTTTCCAAAAACTTATAGATTATTTATTTTTGGCGTGGTATTTTTATTTTTGTTTTTGGTCGTTTATTTAACTTCTATATGCCCTTAATTTAAAAACAATTTCCAAAATCTTTTTTGTATTTTTTTGTTTTGTTAACATTCAATCTGTTTTTTTTTTATTGGTTCCTTTTATGTAAAAAACAAATTCCGAAACGTTTGCATTGACAAATTTTGTTTGTTTTTTTATTTTTGTTTTGTGTTGTCTTTGCTTTTGATTAAGGTATGGGTAAAGGACAACTGGGTTTAGGGAAAGGACAACTGGGTTTAGGGAAAGGACAACTGGGTTTTAGGGGAATACGGGAAAAATTTCGGCGGACAGATCCGTGGATACCGGCCTCAAAATCGGTAACAACAGTCCGTAGGTCAAAAACGAAGAGGCCACGGGATGTCAAGGCGCCAAGTAACATGCGAAAGAACTTGTGTAGTATCCAACTTCTTGTCTGGTAGCAACCAGTAAACCATAGGAAACATCTGGCCATTAACAAAGCAATGGATGGAAAAAAGCTGATAAAATAAAAAGGGCACAACCCAGAAGGTTCCATCCATATGCCACTGCTCTGCCTTCGATAACCGTTTCAGCGACTCCTCCGAAGAAAACACCAGCACACGATCCTTGTCACCAACGCCGCTGTCTGCTCACTGGAAATTGCCATTATTGCCAAACTTCAGACGTTCCTTGAAGCCACGGGCATCTAGATCTAGCTTATCCCGGTTCTGGATTCGGCGGCAACAGCTCACTCCGGCCATTGGACAGGTATGCTGAACGGACTGAAATTCGGGAAGTCGCGCCAACATTTCCATGTGAGTTCAGGCCGCCAATTGGTCTGCTGTAGATACTTTTTTCTGACATTCTCGTACACCTTAGGAACAGACAAGCGGCGGTTTCAGGTTGCCTAGATGCGTCATCAGGTCACTTTGACGTCATACAAAGTCAGCTTCAGGTGGACCATGGTCGTGCTCCTTGCGTGATTTCTTCTCCGCACACACCGTAACACGGCCTTACACCGGGATTTCTGCGGTTGCAATCAGTAGAGGTCTTGCCTTCACTCCTGATCTTGATGTACATTAATTGTCGAAAACGTAGCCTTTCCCGCGAGGAAGAGATACAGGCTGAACTGATCCTGTTCCTTCTTTGAGAGATATTATCAGAATGAATGAGATGCAAGTTTTAATGAGAGCAATTATGATTATCCACAGGTGATGACATATTGATTGGGACAGTACGGTTTTGAACGCGCTTACAAGTCGGTAAATCTGACCCGCAGTGTGGGGTCTCTGCACCTAGCAAATCGGACAACATTCAAACACGCGGTATCGGGTCTGTGTTCATAATTGGAATTACTGGGATAATCTTTTCGGACTTCGGTTAATTCGGACTTCGGTAGGGGTACCGTATTAAAATTTATGTATATATATATAGAAGTCGGAGAAACTGGCGAGCACAGAACTAAAATAAAGACGAAAAATTACACGGTTCTCGAACCCGGAACCTCTCGCTTTCTAGAATGAGATATTACCACTGGGCCACAGGGGACTGTGCTATTGGCTCCAGGGAACGAGCACTAATGTATTCCAGTCTTCTTTACTACTGCATTACAGGGCCGTACGCAGGATTTATTTGGGGGGTAGGGACTTTGAACGTGGACCTTTATGGTATAGTGGACCTAACCCCCCTAAAATGATCCTTTTTGGACCGTAATTTTTTATCGTTTTATCAAAAAATCAGCAAAAACGTGGACCTTTTGCCCTTTTTTGGATTTTGGTGGTGCAGACTGTACAATTTGCAATGCCGAATGGTGAAGGTTATCAACACGCAGCATTACCAAACATCCTTGAAATACTCTGCAAACACCTGGCTCAGTTATGGAACACTCACTGTTGAATTGACTGGCCACTTCCAAAAGAAACCTTGCACTATGCACGTCAGTAGCTGTCATTCCCCAATGTTTTATAAAATATAACCCCTGGTTTTTGGGCATGATAACCCGGAGCTCACAAGGTCCGTTCTGTCTAATGTATGTAAAGTACAACTAGAGCTGGGAGTTACCGTTTAATTTCCTATCCCGTTTACACGGTCATTATTTTCGTTCATTTAAACGTTTACATGGTCATAACGATTTTAACGACTGCCAAATTTGGCGCTTCCACGCAAATGCAAATCTTGCGCCATAAATCGTTCGTATTGGGTTACCCAGCTTTGCATTCGATTTTTCCAATAAATATCATCTTGAACATAAAATGTTGTTTGTTACTTACAGCAAGTTATTTTTAATCCAAAATAAACAAGTTGAATATCCAAAGACCCCGACAACAAAATCGCTGTGGGTGCCTCCCTTGTTTTACCTTTTTGTAGATCCCATCTTCATAATTGAAGCCCGGTAATTGGGTGTTGCTTCCACAAGTCATGACTAAAAATGTGCTTTTTTTTTTCCTCAAAACAACGTGATTTCAGCCGGGATTTTTGTTAATAAAAAATAAAGTGGGAAGTAAATGACCTAATGACCACACACAAGGCTATTTACTATTTTGTTGGCAGTGCTGAATGTAGATTTCAACACTTCTACCAAACATAAATGCTTGTACTTCTTGAGGCGGTGTATCTGCCAAAGTCCCGCATCACTTGCACGTACAAGAACTCGGTAATTGGGGATTTCCTGTTTCCGTAAAAGTCGGAAACCATTTCTGGAAGCAGCATTGGAACTTTAAACTTTAGCTTTTAACTGACAAGCATATAAATTTTGGTGAAAAATTTGATGTCAGGCAATTAAAATAATACTTTAAAAAGTTAGTTTTTACTTATGTTGTAAAACGTGTAGTGAATTTTCTAAACGTGTAGTGACCCTTCCGTTCGTGTACACGTGTTAAACGTTGTACACGTCCCAGCACTAATACCACTAATGAAAACTGGTCCCTTGTGGATGAAAGCATATTGTACTCTAGTGATTAGCCCAGCTCACATGTACAATATAAAGTCATTTCAATGGTCTCTTTTGAATCTGGGTATGTGGTATATGGCATCATATCAAAGAGGACACCTCTTGTCTGATGTTTACAATATATATTCATGGAGGACTTTTAGTCTGGACCTATCTACAGAATTGTTGCTTTGTCCTGGATCCTTTTGTCTCCCTTACCCTAAGTTTAAGCATTTTGCCTAAATATCTCATCAAGTTACACATTCAAATAACACCTCCAAACACCAACAATTGCTATCCATACCTGTACAGATATAGAAGATGGATAGAAGATAGAAAGGCAAGTTGATCCAACCTTCCCTCATACAGCGTGATAGTACATCTGCATTCATGAGGTGGAGGGTCCATATAACCCTGCTTGACTCATCACTGGCCTATTAGCATATCTAATATCTACTTACACACCATAAAAAAGAAATACATCATCAAAATTTAAATTAACAAAATAATAAAATTAAAAATTTAAGAGTTTTAAAAATGTTGATTAACACTAAACCCACCTTATCTGCAAACAAGACAATTTTGCTGATTGTCTGCCCGCCTGCCGGGTGAGGCCACTAGTGAAAATTTGACAACCTCGCAAAATCCCTATGGGACAGTATTCCTTCAAGAATCCCCACTGGCTACTGCATGCTACGTTTCAGCATTCATGTTGTCTCAAAGCAAAATGGCCATATTTTCAACCGGGCAGACATGGCAGACAGCAAACGTTAACGACCAAAAATTTGTATGGTGGATGGATTTTTCCAATTGGTGAGCACTTTTTGTACAAGTAGAACTCATTTCCATCACAATTATTGCACTTAACTTTAAATTATTAAATTTTCATATTACTATGGCATGCACCCATGCACACCAAAGTCAGTGAAACATTGTGCATTACAGAAGCCTAATTATGGAGATGCATCTCAGTTGCCATGAGACCTTAAAGGGGCATTTCGTGTCCACACCTCGTCCCCCTGACTTACCTAAAAAAGTTGAGATTTTTACTTCACTCGACCCGTCGCCTTAGTATCCATTGTCACCGTACCTATCTACGTGTCAAATTCGGTCATACTGGTAAGAAATTCAGAGTTTTTTGTATTTTCTGTCCGTAACGGACAGAAATTACAGCACAGTGGCCTATGGGACCGTGGAAAACAAGGAATCACTCATAACACAAAATCGCAAGATCGCAATCAACTAAAATTTTGTGAATAAGCTTTTCTCAAGGATATCTAGTGAAACATGAATAAAACAGAAGGTGCTGGAATCACGAAATGCACCTTTAAATGTGTAATGCGCTATATAAGCATGGTTGTATTATTATTATTACAAAAAAGGGTACCAAAACCAGCCGTCTAGATTATCAATGATCCTCCTTTTCAATGCAAAATTTGGTATCTATAGGAATGAGCCTCAGAATTGGCTACATTTTGAATTTTCTACAAAAGCATGAAACTTGATGGGAAAAAATTTGAACAAGAGTGTGTTAATTTTGGTCAAATTCTGGCTCAAAATTGGGTTATTGGTATATGAATGGATTACTTTTTCCTGAAAATTGGTACAGATATGGTGCCACTTTGACCCTTGTGGATGCATATCCCTACCCCAGGGGTTCTCAATTATTTTTGCTGAGTGCCGAAATTCCGAAAATATTTGAAAGTTCCCTACTTGAGGGCCAATACACCGAATTTCTTATGTTTCCCTTTATATTTTAACGCAAGTTGAGGGCCCATACTCAATGTTGCGGGCGGATTTGGCCCCGGCTGCCTATTTGGAACCCTGTCCTACCCTAATCCAAGCTTGTGTACCTTACCATGTAGATATGTGTAACGATAAGAGGTGCATTGAGTGCAACTGTGCCTATCTGTCCAGCAATTAAAGAAACAGCACATTGAAGCAAATGTGAATGATGCTAATGTGGTCAGGTAACACCAACTGTAAAGGATGCAATGGATAAATCATTAGATAGACCATTAAATTGTAAAGCCAGCTTTTTAAGTTTCAGTATGTTGGCACGGGAGTAGCAAACGCCTCGACTAGAGTTTACAAATCTAAACCCTCATCCATGGGTCATATTTGTTGCCATTTTTGATATTGCAAAATTTTGTGTCAATTATTTGAATCTGAAAAGGGAATGGGTAAAGGTATGTCAGGTTCCTTGAGGGTGTGTTACTAACTGGTACCTGGTAACACGTGACTACTGTTCCAGGCTGAGTGTCGGTGGCTAAAAACACCGTCACCCCTCATGTTTCTAAGTAAATCTGATGAGGGGGGTAGTCTGGTTTTCTGGTAGAATAAGAAAAGATCACCTACGTACTAGGTCGTCAGCTCTGAGATCAATGCGGCCATTCGGCACAGCTGCCCCCACCCCGCCTTTTTCTTGTGGTGCGTGGGTTGCACAAAGTCTAGGCCCACTGCTGCAAACTGTGATTGGCCATCATGAAGGCCTCCGCCATTTATCTTTTTGATTCAAACAAATCCTGCACACCGCAGTATTGCTGAATGTGAGGAGAATCTCCTGCCACCCCGTTTAGCGGGGACAAAACCATATTTGAAAACTTTGGTTTATCTAACTAACAAAAAAAGGGAGACAATGAGAGTGGTTGTATATGACAAACTTCATCTTATGCAGTTCCATATGGCTCTGCTTTCTAAGTTATAGAGTTAAGTTTTACATACTAAATTAGTCTACTTTTAGCCGTATTCCAATAAAATTGACTTCACTCAAATATTTTCAGTTACTAGTACATGCCAGGATACTGAGGATAGGGAAACTTTCCTCACACTTTTCACCTAAACCCATTTCCCCTTTCATAATTGATACAATTAGAAATCAAGAGCTTCATACTTACCGGATTAAGGCTGTTGCATTGATCTATAGGGTTTTTGTAGTCTGTCTTAAGTTCATCAAAAGCAATTATCTGTGAAATTAAATACAAATTTGTTATCATTATCAGATTCACACTTAAACAATTGTAATAGATTTTACTTCCCCAGTTACAAGGTCTCACTCAGGACTGCAATGTACAAACTTAATTAATGCTTGCATTCTCCAACACTGACAACCAGTACATGTGTACATGTCTAAGAGATAATTTCCAATGTCTTCATTTGCTAGGGGCTTTAATTGACCGCGACTTTGCCCATGACTAACAGCCTATAAAGCGTGCATGTATTGTGTACCTCGCTGTGTAGTTACTCCATACTTCAGACTGGACAAAGTGTCCAAGTTTTGGGTAGATTGAAAAGCTGAAATCATGATACGGTGCTAGGATAAAACTAAATTCACGCAACAGCGAAGCAGTTCAAATACTCTTTGAATTATTATTTCTTCCAAATTACACTAAAATAAGTTCATAACTCAGAAACGGTAGTATTAGTTGGTTAACCCTATCCCTGAACCTGAGAATTTGTTACTGTAAATTCATTAACATATCCTCATGATCTTTAGATCTCAAAACATCTTTTTCTGGTGCTAAAATTTAAATTTAATGTCCACATGCCAGGAAGTACAATCTACAGTCAACATGGTGCAGCTACAGGCACATAGCCAGCCCAGTGATTTCTAGGGGGAAAGTTCCCGGAAGGTGCAACAAATGTCCCGATCACAGTAAAAATATCCTGGTCGCAGGGCAAAAGAGTCCCGAAAAGGGCAAATTTAACATGAATATCAGTCTTTTACTTCTTGATTTCCCCTCCAAAAAAATTCAGAGGGGGCACTCTTACACATGTAGCTCTTCCCCCTACCTCACCAACCCCTTCCCCCTACCCTCACCCCCCCCCCCAACCTGGCTATGCCACTGTCCAAGTGCACACTCCAAAATATTGCTGTAAAATTTTTTGATCCCAGTAAAATTTCAAAGTGACAGTGTATCAGATTTATTTGTTTGCTTTTGCAAACTAACTATTAATTAGTTAATTTAATTAGATAATTAAAGGGAAAGAATTTTGTATTGTGCCACCACCCTATGCATGCTAACTTAAAGGTGCAACGAGAGAGTTCACATATCAGGTGTCCTTAAAAAATCGAAAGTACTGATTTTTGCCCTGATGTAAAGCTTTCCATCAAATATATCCCCATCTGAAAGGATTAAGCTGAGAAATGTTTCTTTGGTACAAAAATTATGAATTTTCTAATTTCGTACCGTATAGGAGCAAATACGAAATTCAGCCGGTTTTACATTCAAATATAACCACATCAAAATCACAATTGTTCTCTCTTTAGACATTTCTATAGCTAAATGCAAGTTTGAAGTCTATTGAGTGTATAATCTAAATGAATACATTACATGACACAATATTTGGATGCCTCAAAAATCTCTTGTGCACCTTTAAAGACACTGATAGTGGAGGTAATGATTTCTTGGCCAAGTTACAAGGTACGCCCGCTTCCCCGCCAACAGCGCACCACTGGGTTGCACATAGCCGCAGTTTACGTAACAAGCAAGAAATTATACTCAAACATATCTGTGATTCACCCGAAAGAGTAAAATATGAAATTTTCAGAATAGTTAAAAGTGAAGGCGAAGTCTGTAGAATTTCCCATAGGATTGTTTTCCCACTGAAAAAAATTGAATGGGAAGAAAAACAGCAATATTCAAAAAATGAACCTCCATTCAATTACCTGTGTCAAGAAAGTGTCAGTACGGACAATGATGGCTAAAATAATCGATATTTGGCTTATTTGGCTGCACTTGGTCTTATCACTTGCAAGGATGTGTTGTCAACCAGTACTTTTCCAGGACACACAAAAATTCAGATTTTTGATAATTTTCATGTTTTTGATTATCAAAATGAAGTGCCTTTTTAAGACTACATGGAATTCGGGCAGGATCAATGGAATAAACTGCATGAGGATGTGGTGGCAGAATACTAAATTATCCCCTACTTTTTGAAAGGAATCATGAAAAAAGTGAAAAGGGGACAAATCCACCTTCCACTTGTTCATAGGACCAGTTTATGACATTTCAAGCTGTGCTGTGGCTGTGCAAATGATGTGATAGCATTTTTGATCAAGGAAATGTGCAGACCCCGGGGCTGCAGCCTTTATTTTTAGACTTAAGTTTTAATCATCAGTTAGTCCGGCAATCATCTCTTTCGGGGTTTATTATTCGTGTTATAGCTGCCCTAGTGTACGCTTTATTCCGAAAAGTACCTTTACGGAATAAAGCGTTTACCCTTTAATTAGGGCAGCTTTATAGCATGAAATAAGGCCAAGGAAGTTGATTCTTAGTGTCCTGTTGGAGATTTCTAAAAGGGGACGAGGAGGTCCACTTTCTATTCATTATTTACTGTAATTTCATTTTTACTGTCATTTCATTATTACGTCTAAAGGAATCTTGAATACCACTACTAACCTTGGATGTGTTACAGAAAACAAGTTTACAAATGCTTAATTAACAAAACAGAGGTATTTGTAGGTTTATTCTTCAAAACTTTAACAATCAGTTTACAAGCCATTTTGCCTACCAAGTTTTATGACAGCGGGACAAAAATTGAGAAAATTTTTTTCATTATTTGGTTACTCTGGACACCTCCAAGGAAACTGATCAAAATGAACAGGATGGGATACTTGAATATTTTGAGCAAACCTAAAAATTTGTTTTTAGTATCAGGTTTTCAAGAAAAACATTTTTTTTCCACAAAATAACGAATATTGGCCCACCGGCAAAAATCTGATGCGCGACCTCTCCAACAGGAAAACAAAGGATCAAATTTTACCTTGGCATAATAATAAAACCCCTAAAGTAGATTGCCTGTATCCTTGTACTTGTTTACAGTGTACTCCATACACAACCAATTTCTTCATGGGAGTACCTTTGAAGTGACTATTAAGTAGGCGCGGAGTACCCACCCGCGAAGGGTACCACATCCCTGGCCGCAAAAGTGGGGATAACCATCCACCTAGGTACACACACAGTAGTGAACCACTAGTCACACCATGCTGGAGAACCTGCATGGGTACTCCCATGCAAATGAGCTTTGATCTTTGTTGGATTATTTTAGTAATTATCCATATTTAACATGTGGTCACATATAGGTTATATTTTTTACACAAAATGTCATTATAGGGGTTTTGGTGATTCTGAACCCAAATATAAATGTTATAAGCTGAAAAACTGATCAGAAAGTCGTAAAAAAACAATGGAATGTTTGGCGCCCTCTTTGGTCCAAAGTGCTGCCTACTAGGCAGCGGTAGGAGATACCTGTGAAGGTACTCCCGTGGAGTAGCGGCCAGAGGTACTCCACTACTGGTGGCTTAAATGGGTACCTGTCAGTCACCTAGCAGGAAACTGCAGAGTAGTACACTATAGGATGGGTACGACTAAGTAAATAGCTGCTATCCATCCAATGGTTTGTATACTTCACAAGTACTAGTTGTAGGTACGCTCAATAGTGCATCAAGGGGGGTACCTTGGAGTAGAGCTAAGAGTACCCATGGAGTAGCTTAAGATCTGGGTTACACCGTGAGTAGGAATCTGCTGTGTAGTCTAGTACTAGTACTAGTAGTCTAGGGCTAGTAGCTGTTATAATAATAACTCATGTGCAATTAACTCTGATCAATTCTGACAGAGAGAGAGGCATGCATGATAATTGATAGACATGCGTCCAGGCCATACCGCAACCTATTCGTTAATGAACTGCACAACGCACTTTACGTGCAAGCCGTTCAATACTGAGATTGATCAGTGATGCCTGACGTTTGCTAACACAGCCTCATCTTTGGCCCCATGTTCCTAAATCACGATAGACATTTATCGCTGCAAATACAAGCGAGCACGAGTTCCACTGAAATTTGAATTTTCCGCGCAAGTATGTCATAATTTGCTAGTTCCGGACTGTATTACGAACTTAAATTAGTGATAAATGTGTCTAAAATAGATAAAGTTTCCAAAGCCAGTTGTAGTCTAAAGCAAATTCCTGATAACAAATAGTGAAAGGAATGATAAACAATGTTCGCTCCGACATATAGCTGGAAAATCAACGCATCGCAACCACTCTGTATTGTTAACAAAATTGAACTCCGTTGTCCTGGGCTTTCGCATGGTGCATAACTCCCATTCACACACAGCTGTTGATTTGCAGCCAGAGTCGCCCCCCCCCCGTAAATAGTCATATCGACCAACCTGTTAACAGCACGTCCCAATTCGCACTCGGCATTTATTACCGTTAGAATAGTATATTGTAGCGTACGTTTTAGTAGGACTGATTATAAAATGCTGTCCTATGCCTGTATTAACCCAAGTTCAATGTAATTTGTTACTTTTTGAAAGCCAATATCGGTAGGCTCAATGCTACTAGTCTCCGCCTTGATAAACTTCGCTACGTGAAACATTTCAAAGTTTATGAAAGAGTAATCTCAATATATTTTTATCAACATAAGCTCCGATTTGGATTCAAATTTGAAATTATTTTCTTGATTTGAACGGATGATCGGCAAAGTTCTTTAAAGGAAAAAACATGTCAAGATTTTTGTCAAGCTAAGTGTGACTTACATTCATTAAATAATCTGTACATAACATCACAAATTCCCGAAAAAAAATAAATTTGATTGTTGTTAAAATTAACAAAATGAGGCATTTTAATTTTGTTTTTTTGACATACGAAGAAACCGGGCGGGATTTTCGACAAGCTTCATTGACAACAGCGCCCAATTTGCTCCCTCGTGACTTCAAAGTGATGACCAAAAAACATCGTGTTGACTCGAATGTTATTGCTGACACTGTAATAATGATGGAATAATGAAAGTAATAATAAAATTGAAAATAAGTTACAGAATGAAATATTTTGTTTCATTTCGTTGTGTTTTAATAATTATTGAAGTGGCAACACTGCGATATGATGTCACAACGAAGTAAATTATGGCGCGTATCACTTTGACGTCACCTTTGCCCGCGATGTGGATTTGTCGGAATCGTTTCGAGTAAGGCATTGGGCGGAAAATTTTAAAAGGGCAAATACTCAACAATGTGGACAATTTTCAAATTGATTTTGATTATATGTAATTACGTTACCTAAGCTTTCCATCCATACCAAAATTTCCAATATTTCAGGAGAATCATGACATATTTCTGTAACTAACTGCCTGACATTTTTGTACAAGTTTTTGTAAAGAAAGTCAACAGATACGAGTGGTTTTATAGATCACTAGTGCAAAATTAATTGAAGTCCGACTCAAGTCAAGTCAATCAACTTCTTCTTCTTGCGTATGAGGCGCACTATGTGTTGTAAACGTTTGAGCCAACGCACTTTTGATTGGTTGGGTTTGAGATATCTGTATCCACCCGGCGTACGCGAAGGTAGGGCCTCATGAGAATGTGATCCGCAGACTGTGATGAGAACCACCTTGGCAGGCTGGCGATGGCCCGCAGCCCCCATCAGTGCATATTGCTATTGAAGCGACCGACTCCTGTTGCGAATCCGGTTGTAATTACCCATTCCTTGCGTGGGAGCTTGCTGCCAGTGGTAGGTTCTGTCTTACTCTTAGGTGTCATCGAAGTTGATCTGGGTCTTGGAATTCTGCCGCAGTATTCCATGTCCTGTAAGATGTTGATGGGAACTGGAGAGTTTGGCAACGTGTCGGCAGAAAGGTTGGTGAGAGCGCAGTCTCTTGTCTACCGATTGTGTGATTCTTTTACAGTGTTATGCAGCAGGTGCGTGTTTTTTGTCCCACAGTCTTATTCACTAGTTTGAGCGAGTGGTGCTCCCCCGAGTGCTGCAGGTGCAATGCCTGTGAAAGCACTTGTAGAATTCGACGGAGTGGGGCGGAGGCAGCCATTATGGCTCTTCAGGTCTCGTTGAGTACCGTGTCCCAGCTCTTTGTGTGAGAGCTTTGCACCATGCTGGGGGGCGGCATATTCAGCATTGCTGTCAGGGCTGTAGACTCGAGCAAGGCAGTGAGTGGTGCATAGGTTCGTTGGGCTGGCACCCCCTGAAGATCCAGCAAGTCTGCACAGAAGGTGTTCTCGAAGATCAACTGCAATTCAATTGCAATTCCTTTCCAAATTCACAAAGAACACACTCACTGCACCAGCCATGCATGCATGGAATGGATGGGATGGCAACTCACTGACACTGAGTGACACTGACAGAATTTCAAATACCCCGGCCCAGACCCGGGGGCCCAGACCATCACCATGGGGCTGATATTAACGGAATTTCGCCATCTGATTCCAAATTCAAGTACCACACAGTAGATTGTGGCAAGTAAAAACCTTACAAGATAACTTCACTTACGTGAAATATGGCGAAGAAAATCAATACTGCCGCTAATACCATAGCAAGCAAGTAGCAGAAAGCAACAAACGTAAACGCCATTTTTGTTTCGTGTTCACTGAAATCAGGCGGTGACACTGTTTCCAAATGCCCATAGCACAATTTCGATACGATGATGATAGCGCCACCATTTTCGATAAGCTACATAATTAATTATGCTTAAAACGTATTCCATGACGTAACCGGGGATGACGTAGTGTAACAGCGCCACGCACGGCTGGCGAACTATCAGCTACAGATTTCATGCAGATCAGTTGTGTCAGCACGCATCCATTCCTTGGATCGAGTGTCACTCTCCCGACTTTATATTTTAGGATCCCTGACTAAATAGGCAGTGGCGGCCAAGAACTCCCAAATTTAGACGTAGCTAGCTATCGGTTTAAAGCGGTATCTGGTCACTGGCATTGATACCTAAGCCATGCTTTGGAAGAAATAAGATATTATTTTACCATAAATAACATGCACAAAAACAGATAATTAATAAGAGGCTTAAGACATCCAGGGAATTTGTAGGCTAACTTTTAAGTTTGCCGTAGCTTTAAAGGGACATAATGGCATGAAAAAAATTGACTAATTAAAAGGAACCCTTTACTGAAATCACTTCCACGAGTTTAAAACCATTTGGATGTTTTCCATCTGTAACAACCAAAAAAACAGTAAAAACAGAAGATTTCCGGGGGTGGCAGTTTGTGGCAATTCTGGAACAAGGATGCTGACATTACTGCCAGCATTTACCAAACTTGAAAAGCCTGTTGTCATCAGCTCAAAGACCATTGCTATTGTATCATATGTGCTATCCGCTATAAATCCATCTTTCACTTGCCAGATCAATCTTACTACAAGCCTTAAGTACAAGTAGAATGCCTGAATCCGGTCCCGGGAAATTTATGTGTAAATAGAACCCCAATGGTTGTAAGAACAGAAATCTTGAAGCCCCATTTTTTGCACCGATTAAAAATATTGTTTAAATTTTCTTGAATCTTCTTGGTAGCAAATTTAATATTACGGGACGTCTTCCACACAGCAATGACATCAGCAAACTGAGAAATTTTAACACCCCTTGACATGGCTTGGAAGATCATTAACACAAATATTAAAAATCAAAGGACTGATGGCACTCCCTTGAGGAACACCATTCTCAATAACGAAAATGTTGGATAAAATACCATTTATTCTGACCTGGATTTTGCGGTTGCTAAGAAAATAATCGATCCTATTGATCATACGACCCCAAATGCCCAACAACTGAAGTTTAATAACTGCCCCCTTACGCCAAACCTTGTCATAGGCTTTTTGAATATCTAAAAAACAGCAAGAGTGCTTTCTTTATTTGCAAAAACCTTTTTCTTAATGAAGACTCTAAGTGGACCAAATGATCAGTTGTACGTCTGCCATGCCTAAAACCACTTTTGGGTATGACCAAGAAATTGTGTGCTTCAAAGAACCACAATAACCGTTTTAACCATTCTTTCCATCATTTGCATAACGTGGAGGTAGAGGTAAGGGCAATAGTAGTACATGGGGAAATGTAAACAAAATAATAAAATTTGTTAGTTTTTTTTTTTCATATCAATTTTGACACCAATGTTTTTCCAATACAGAATTTCATGGAGAATCTGAAATTCATGGGTGTCATTTTTCAAAATGTGTTCTTGGGTGTTCTACAAGGGGGAACATTTGTACAAGGGTAAACAATAAAAGTGTTTAAATTGTTTTAAAATTTATACCAGTCTGTTCGGCTGCTCATAAGGTTTCTAAAAAGGTACAGTTTGCCATATTTACGACCTATTGTTTTAGTACAATAGGCTCAAGAATTCAAGGTCCATTAGAATGGGCCGATAATTGTTGAAACGTTTTAAATCGCCTCATTGGGTTATACAAACCTGAAAATGTATATAGATTCTGTGTTTCACCTTTCCAAGTTAGACTTTTAGAGATATGACTAGTGTTCTCCATAGACCCTGTGGACCACGGCCATATTTGCCCTCTTAATATTATCAAAACGTCATTAACAGCGCGACTTTTATATTTTCGGCTTCTGTACAGTAAGACGAACAATTGGCCCATTTTTATAACAAACCGATGAATTTGAAATTTTACCCCCAGTGTGACCTCGAACCTGTTTTGTCTTGTAACCCTTGTACTATAACACTATAGTTACGGGCAAACTATACCTTTCTTGTAATCCTTGAAAGGTAAACTGAACATGTGGTATACTTAAAACACATTTTGCCCCCCTTTTATATTTTACCCCTATATAAACCATGTAAGAACTTTGGCCCCCTATATATCATCCAAGAACACATTAAATAATGACACACATGATTTTTTGGAATCCTCATACAATTTTGTTTGATTTAGAAAAACCTTGGTTGCAAGATTTGTTATGACTTTTCACAAAAATACAGTTCCACCTGTACTAAGGCCTGTAGACAAAGGATCAGAAGGGATCTTTTGCCAGGTTTTAAAATTGGAGTCAGAATACCTTTTTCCTCAGCAGCAGGACATTGAGCACCTGCTCCAATAACATAACATAATAATACAATTTGCTTGACATTAAACAGAAAAATGCTTGATAAATATTGTTGTTAATACCATCTTTACCAGGGGCAGTACATTTGATTTAGTATTGCATCCAAACGGCTTATGTGGATAATTTAAAGTCTCTGATTCTAATGCATCATTTTCTTATGGATTGCAGTACATTCACTGGTCGAAGAGAACTAAGCAGCAGTGGTGTTGACGCTGGGATTTCCTTTTCATTGGAGGGTCCTTCTTGGGGGCCCCCTTCCCCACCGTTTTGATGAGGTTATGCAATCTCCAGCTGTAAAGTTAATTTGGTAATGTTTGTTTTTTGTGTTTTTCTCCCTTTTCTTGTTCTTGTTCTTTTCTTGCTCATGTCCAGTTGCCTCAGGCAGGCCGCAGAGGTCTAGAAAGCCTTTATTTACGTCCCGTAATGGCAGCAGTCCAACGTGGCTTTTGGATATTAATTAGATTTGCAGTAGTGATCTAAAAACCCCCCACTCGTATCTTTACTTTACAAAAACTTTGTACAAATGTCCAGGCAATTAGTTAAAGACCATCTTGTTGATCATCCTTTTAAATCAAGAAAATAAATACAAATTTATCCAAATTGGGGGGGCGCTTATGTGAGTAAAAATATAAGTGAAGATTACTCTTTCAAAAACTTTGAAAATGTCACTTAGCGAAGTATTATCAAGGCGAGACCTCTATCATATGACCCCCCCCCCCCCTCGTACCGAGTTTGGGCTTTCAAAATATTAACAATTAACATTGAACTTGGGGTAATCAGGAAGGAACTAGCTTTTATACATCGAGTCCCTACTAAAACGGCCCGTTACATAATACTATTGGTAACGTCGGTAATGAATGCCGAGAAATGGGACGTGCTGGTAACAGGTCCGGGTCGATATTACCTATTTACGGGGCGACTTGGCTGCAAATCAACAGCTGTGGTGTGATGGGAGTATGCACCATGCAAAGCCAGGACAATGGGTTCAATTTTTGTTAACAATACAGCGTGGGTTGCGATGCGTTGATTTCCAGCTAGATGTCGGAGCGAAAATTGTTTATATTTCCTTTCACTATTTTTTATCAGAAATTTGTGCTTTTAATACTACATTTTTGGCTTGGAACTTTATCTCATTTTAGACCCCATTCTAACTATTTAAAGTTATTCAATACACTCAGGCACTAGCAAATTATGAACAACACTTTGCGCGAAATTCAAAATTGCAGTGGAACTCGTGCTCGCTTTTGTATCTATTTATCTTTGCCGCATCTTGGATTTCAAAATGGCCGCCCTATCTAATACACTTGTTTTTAAAATCTCAGCATACCAGTAATAAAACAGTCTAAAAAAGTAGCCATTTGCAGGTATATGATATAATTCCAAATTCACTGCATGCCTCTCTTATTTAAAACTCAGCCACATGGAAGATTTTCAAAATGGCCGCCACTAGACAATTTTTATGTTTTGATATAATAATGTCAATGTCAATGAAAGGAACCCAAATATCCGTATTGTAAATTAAGATTCTCTATCTTTAAACACTATCCTTGAAAAACCTGGACGTTGATCTTGGATGGCCTTTTAAGTACAATGAAGATTATTTTCACCAACACCGCGTTATTTCGGAAACTTATTTGAGGTGTAGGCATTGTGAAGCAAAAAGTTAATACTCTCATGTCAGTCACCTTTTTAGAGACAAAAACTTTAATCATAAAAATTGGACTAAAATGCGAAGAGGATGGTTTTTTTTTTTATTCCATAACAGAAAAAAAATAAGGCTATTGAACAATTCCATTAGAGGATTACATGACTACATGGGTTACAAGTACCTCGTCAGGATAGAACTTCGGGAATGTGTAAGAGTATAACTATCTATGGAGATGAGACTTGGACCATTACCAAACGCTGAGGCAGAATCAATGGCTGTTATTATACAAATTCTTAGAAGAGACTTAAACATCAGCTGGAGAGATATTTCCAACATTGAGGTATATGGAGATTATACACTCCTACATATTTTTTTTTTTTTTTTTTATGAAACCAGATAAAAAGAGACGTTGCAGTTTTGCCAGGTCACTGTATGCGGACAACTGACCAACTATCTCTCACCTGATTTTCTGGACACCACCTGGAGGGAAGGAAACTTAGCAGTGGGCATGAAACTTAGTATCTGAGTCATTGTAAAGATATTGGATCGTATGCAAGTGAATCCAACGCAACTCATGAAGGATAGGGCAACCTGGTACAAATTTGTCTCAGCTGCTTTCGACGTTCCGTCTACGGACTAACAGATTTGATGAGTCAGGATAGCCTTCGGGACTTGTTTATAATTTGGTAATCCATTGTTTACCAAAGTCCACTGCAATTTTACCAGAGCGCTGTTCTTGGCAATGGTGGCTGCATTTGCTGTTCTTGCCATACACAAGCACAATAAGGTTTTTAAGAACATTTAACTGCCTGTCTAGTTGAACCTATCCCTCCTGAAATGTCTTGTCTTTGGATTAGAAAGAAGGCCATCGAGGATAAATGATCCGCCGTAACAGAACACATCTGAATTAACCTGTTCCAATGTTTTTGTCCCACGAACATCTTTGTGAATGGAATGTCCGACTTAGTAACTATGAAATCGCCAGATTTTAGAGCTTCCCAAGTTTCTTGATCAGTGCACTTTAAAAACATCTTTATTTGGGCAAAGACGAATTGGGTACATGTCAGCACATTTTGAGAGTATCCGGAGCAAAGTGTATTTGACTTGGTCCCCAAGAGCACCGAGACCAAGCTCCCGCTCTCCCTGTCTATTTGCTGGAATCAAAGTAGAATCTCTACCTGCTTCATATCAATTAGGAGAATTCTTTTACCATCTGCGGAAGGTCTTGACAAAGTGGCAGCTCAGGATCTGGTCCCTCTAAGATTACTTTTACCTCTTCAAAGACACCCACTATATCTTCTTGCTCATATGAAGCCTATTGTTGAGTTCGTGACATTTCAGGATTAATGGTATAACAAAGTTTTCTAGCTGCAAAGTTTCTTCAAAAGGAGGTCATAGCTACCACCTGATATTGGTTACGTGGTACTCTACACCACGCTTAAAACGCTTTCCATTAAAGATTTGGATGGATTTTCGATGGGTTGGTGATAAAGACCAGCTTCAGTGCTTATGTACTCAAGATATCTTTGCGATAGCACATGAGTGAAGCAAAACAGCATGGACCTCACCAACTCTCAAAGCCAGTTTGGTATTTCCTGTTGAAGATTGCAGTTTCTTTCTTCTGGCAGTCAAGATCAAGTGTCATAACCTTTTTGTGATGAGGACCTACAACAAAAGTGGATATCCCTTGAAGCAAGGCAAGTACTGTAGGCCCTCGGTTGGATGTCTCCTTAACAAATCTGTTTTTCCAATGACAGGCACTGATTATAGTCCAGAGAAATTCAATCTGAACACTTCGGGCTTGCAGTAACGCGGAAAAGAGATCGAAGGCTTTTCAGTAGCCTACTCCGGAAAGGTTTTTCAGTACGCGCCGTACGCGGAAAAGTAGATGGAAATAACTATTTGTTCTCCCATACTTTACCCACTCTCGTGTCCCAATTGCTCCCCCCTCCATCTTCGTGTACTTGTTACTCATAACTTTATTATTGAAGTCTGATTAAACCAAGCTAAATAAAGTGGCTAAAAAATAAGTACTTATTGGAAGTAGTCAATAATTTACGCACTCTAATTGTTACCAACATAACATTATTTAACTAAATATGTAGCGGGAACGGCGGGAAGCGCCCCGGAGGACCCGCGGGTAAGTGTAGGGGCAGAACCTTGCGCTCCTTCTGATGACGCACGTGATCGGTAAATCGGTTTCTCAAGAATTTTTATTACAAACAGCCTTACATCGCGTTGGTTAAATATCACAACGTCAAGTACCTATGGTAAGATACAGCCGACTGAACGTTCCCGCGGATCACTCAGGTGAAGATAGCATCGTAAACTCGAGTACGCCAGTTGGCGTTACGCTGATGGGCAAATTACGTGACCCTCCGTGGCGGGCTTCACGCGGAGTGGCAGAAGGCCTCAATGACCTTTCTAAGAGATCACGATTCTTACATGACTTGCATACTTAGTACTGATGTAATGGAATTTCATTTGTAGCCAGAGAGCTAGGACAAACATGGGGTACTATTTGTGACAAAAAATACACTCAAAAAAATAAGGCTATTCCAATTTCCCGTTTTCACAGCACCTCCCCAGAGTGGCGTCCCGGGCACAAACACGTTTGTAAGTTCAAACGGGATTGGAATGCGCCACCGAGCTGACCATATTATTAATCCTATATACAATTATCTTTTGACGTCCAGCAGTCAAGCGTAGTCATCGCCCATTCAGGTGTGTTGTCATCACAGCCGTCTAGTGTTGTCATCGTACAGCCCGGTTCGCCTGTCGCGTATTGCAGAATTATCACACCAGTTCATGTCGTCACTGTGTGTTGGACCCACCGTCACCATCACTGCCGTCAAAATGCCCATCTGCAATGTTTCGACGAGCGCCCACGACAGTATGCAGCTGTGTACTTCACTACGATCGGACCGCCGTCGCTCTTCTCACATACGGAGTTCATTGCAGTGACAATTTTGGTGGATCTCCCATTAACGCGCACCACCAGATGGTTCGGTGTTTGGTTCATATTGGTACACCACTAGTCCTGGTATCTCATAATAACCTGGCTTCGACGCTGTTTCGGTGTTCGGGTATTATGACAGCCGCAGCATCCATCTCCAAGGTGCAGTTTATCTAGCACTCTGGATACTTCCTATTCGAAGACATGTAAGGTCATTCGGCCCGGCTGGTCGTTCATCCAAAGTCGTCCGGCCCTCCCTTATCAAGTCGTCAGGCCCGTCTGGCCATCCAAGTCGTCCTGCGTGTTGCCATTAGTCTAAGTCCCGGCCCATCTGCATTCATCTCACGTCGGTTCGGGGCGTCTGCCCAGTATCAAAGTTGTCCGGCCCGTTCTGGACATTCATCAACGTCAGTCTGGCGCATCTGCCCCAAATTCATCCAAAGTCGGCCTGGCACGTCTGCCATTCAAAGTAGCTGGGCACGTCTGCCATTTTCCAAGTCAGCGGCCCGTCTGGCACCACATCCACGGTCATGAGGGAAGCTGCAATCTTTTTTAAATTTCGTTCACCGTTAACAAGCGCATAGACACCTGTGTGGGCTTCACCAGACCGCATGCCTACGCTTGTCTAAGTATGGTCTAAATTGTTCAACGAACAAATTTCATTCTTGATTAGGTTGATTGTCGCCCGATATTGGGTGATTTCTGGAATTACTTTATAACAAGGTTTTAAATCATTCCTATCTCTCCCCTAATCATAGCAATTTCCAAAAAAAAATAGCAAAATGAATCACATTATTCCACAGTCAGCGGAACTATGGGGCTTCACGCCGCTTGCGCGTAGGCTTTCCTCCTGGTTTTGTGCCGTTCAACTATCAGCAGATCAGTCTGACTTGTTTCTGATCGCCTCAGACATCTCTACCCGTTTCCCCGAATTTGGCACGGCCACTTCTCCCTTTGCTTCATCGGCCTCCGCACCTCTCTCGGGTATATAATTAATGTGCACAACCGGATCGAAGTGTACCCTCTTCCTAAATCTCCCTTCGGGCTTTGGCACGCCACTTCCGCCTCGGCTTATTACTAACGTCTCTGAACCCTTCTAGCTTACTCAATCTCGTTTGTTTACACCTTCAATTGTTGAACTCATCCACTCACTCTTCATATCTACCATCGCAAATCCGATCATGGTCTCGTCTGACTATCCCTTCTTTTCACTCCAGGCGGCTCGTCGATCGCAGCCAATCGACCATGACGAAGTCGTCTCCTCTTATCGCATGATTCCTGTCCTCGTCGGGGTGTCCCTCTTCTGCGTCGCCATCATTATAGTATTCCATTCATGCTGCAGCTTGCTACTCCCTGTCGTCCGCGACCAACCGGGTCCTTCTTTATAGGCCTCTCTATCACCGTGCCAGCAAGGTCCAAAACTCAAGCTCTACTTTGGTTACATGGTATTTCCAGCCCACCAACTCTGGTCATTCATAGAGCTTTAACCTATCTGGCATGAACTACTCTCGGCTGACTGCGGGCAGACTTCTGGATCCGGAAGCCAATCTGAGAGAGCGGTTACCACCAGATATGGGCATTACCCACGGCAGAGGCTAATTCATGGAAAGTCAGCAACTTCCCGTATGGTTAGACAACCAGACGAAACTGACACTGCCTAAACACAGGACATGCACCACACGGTAGAGTTTCCGTTTTCTGTCTATTCTACATCTGACTCCAAAGGCGTGCCGTGCCCTATCATGAAATCCCCTATACGCTCTCTCAACTCTTCGATAATAGTCTGTTTCGAATTCTCCTTCATCTGGTACCGCCACAACCACAACTCAACGGGAACACTCTTCTCGGACCCAAACATAATCATTATTTGGGGCTCTCGCGGTCGGTCGGGCTTGAACACTTGAACGATAGGCGAAGCACATATGAGAGATATGGTCCCCAGTCCTTTCTGATTTGGAACGGTGGAATAATAAGTGACAAGGCATTGCGCAATAGTCCGCTTGTAACGTCGACAAGGCAGTCCGACTTGGGGTTGTACGGAGTCGTACGGGTCTTCTCAATCCCCAATATCTCCGACACATCTTTCTGAATACCTTCGACTCGAAGTAAGGCATGGTCGGAATGGAGTTCCTTAGGAACTCCAAAACACGACGAACTCATCCACCAACTTCGCTGCAACGTCTCGGCCCAACTGATCTCTTATGGCACAATGCCTCCATCCAGAACGGGTCCAGTAACGCCAAACGACTAAGATATATCATTCCAACTCATCCGTCTCGGTCAGAGGGCCCCAACAAATCCAATGAACCGCTCCAGAGGGGGCTCCTACTTTGTACTGTTGAAAGTGGGGATCGGTGAACGCTTTGGCGGTCCCTTCTCCTCGCGAGCATACGCACCTGAGTAGATAAGGACCTCCGTCCGCACTCATCCCCACCCAATAGTACCCTTCTCGAACCTTTGGTAGAGTCTTGTTCCGACCCAGGTGCGCCCCTGCCCGATTGCATGCAGTCATTAGCACTCGCTTCCGCATTGTACTGGTTAGCACGACAGCCACTTAATAGGGTCTTCCTATCACCACTCTCCCATCTCTTCACCGGATGCCTCCTTTACTGTCAACAGGTGCCCACTGGCCCAAATACGTTTTCAATGGCCAGACGACAAGGCGCGTACATCTTTTCCCGGGGGTCTCCCATTCCAGCTCCTTTCTCCTTCGGAACAGAGCCATTGTCTCGTCCGTCATCTGCGCCTCAGTATCATCTGTAGTGTGTTGATTCCGGTTGTCTAGTCACATTACGAACTTCAACCACAACGGGGTCAGGGTTTCTATCCGTCAGGCCTTGTCGGAGCATGTGTTTCCGACTCTGACCGAGCCCCGCGTCCGCAGAATGAGTACGCGGCCCACCATCCATTCAGGGTCTCACTTGCACACTTCCAACCCGTTCTGTTTGGCACCCCGAAATCTCACACCGTTATGGACGCCGCTGCTTCTCTGCTACTCGCTCAGCCTACTCATTTGGAATTATTAGCCTTCCATCCGCCCACACTGTCTCCAGGGTATTCTTGACAGCCAGTGTCTGCGTTAGGAAATGGAGTTTCCGCGTCTGTACTCCAAATGATTTTGAAACTGGACAGCACCTCAAGTCATCTCGCCAGCTGACCCTAGGTTTTGACATTACACCACCAACCTTAGCGAACCGTGGTCCGTCCTCACTTTCAACCTTGCTTCCTCTAGGTAGGTGGACCGATACTTTTTGAGGAATAAAACCCACAGCCAGAAGCTCTCTTCTCGTCCCACAGTAGTTTCGCTCTGGCCGGGGGACCAATGACTTACTGCCCAGAAGCTATAACCCTCTCCTCGCCATCCTTCTCTTGTGACAGTACGCCCCTATTGCAAATTTGATGGCGTAAGTGGTCTAAGATAAATTGCCCTTTGGCGCGGGTAAGCCAGGAATGAGCAATGTCAGCAAATCTTAAAAGTGGTGAACGCATCGTCACATTCGCTCGTCCATTCAAACACCAACTCTTCTCCGTCAGCCGATGGAGAGGTGCCGCGCTATCAGCAAATCCACGGATCAACAGACGGGAGACGAAGCCAGTCCCAAGAAACTACGCACCTGCGGGGGCGTCCGTTCTTTGGCGTCGGCCAATCACGAACTGCTTCTATCTTGGACGGATCCTGTTGGTATACCCCTTTAGATACTACGTGGCCCCAAAAGACGTAACCTTTTGAAGTAGGTGACACTTTGAGGGTTGAGTTTCAAACACGGCTCCTCGAAAACTCTGCAAAACCTCCTCTAACCGATCTACGACTCCGACACGGTGCTAACGAACACCAATTACGTCGTCTAAATAAACAAGGAGGTCTCCCATCCAATCAGCCAACTCTCTATCCATCAATCTTTCAAACGTTGATGGCGCATTGCAAAGGCAAAATGGTAGGACGTTCCAAGCATAAAGGTCCGCTGGTGGTGGAGAAGCAGATATGCTCTAGCGTCCGAGTCCATCTCAACCTGCCCAGTAGCCGGAGGCCAAATCGAGAGTTGTAAAGTACTTTGCGCCCCCAAAGCGCATCCAACGAATCTTCGATTCGCGGCAAAGGATACACGTCCTTCACCGTGACCTCATTCAACCTGATAGTCCAGACAAGGCGCTAGAGCATCCTCTTGGGCTACCAACACCACTGGGCTAGACCATGCACTATCTGAAGGCTGTATTAGCCCTTTGTCCAAACAACTCGTTCACTTGTCGCTCCACCTCTCACGCTGCTTGTGCGGGGATAAATTGACCTTCTCAATTGGCTGCCGAATAGGCACGGGAACTCCCCAGTACAATACCTGTGCTTCACCTTCGTCGTCCTACCATATCCAAACCTCCCCCGTAGAGAACAAATCATGATAGTTCGCTAATAACTCCCCCACTTTTTCTCTCTCTTCTCCTCTCCCAGTGGGTGGGTGGTAATATGCTCTAACAAGCCTTTCAGATGTTAAGGCACCTCCGCCGGTTCACCATTTGATCTCGGCTTCCACCATTCCCTAGTCTCGCACACCTCATTCTCCGCCACCAGCACCAAAACTGGCCCAGCGTTAGAGCCGCGTTTCACTCTCGAGGAAAGTAACACACATTAGTAAACTGTAAATGGGAACACGTTCTTAATTTCTAGAACCTCTTGCCACCAATAGTCGCTATCGTTTAAAGTGGGCCCACCATTAACGGTTCTACTACGCCCAGCCCGCTCTCGACCTTAGCACGATTCCGGGATTTGGGAGGCTCCCTCTCCACCTATCTCGTCCGAAATGATGACAGTAGCTCTACACACTCCCCTGTTGACATGCAATTTCGCGCGATTACAACTACTTGAGCGCGGGCCGGACCATTATATCCTCTACAGCCCCAACCCTTTGAGAGTTTGGAGTTAGCCATGAGGTGGAAGAAATCGTACTTTTCACTCAAACGTGGAGCTGCTGTTGACCAAATCGACTTATCGCACAGTTTGTTTCAGGAAAATCCTCCCCAACATGCCTCTTTCTCAACGTCTGCGACATACAATCAGCCGCATGCGCAGCAAGTTCCCACGCCTATCTCAGGTTGCTATTCCCAAGTCTTACTTAGTGCGCCCATCGGCCCTGGTGCGATGTGGTATTAGAAAACCGGAGCCTAGGTCGGGTTCTATCCGGAATCATCTGGTTACAATCTATCGGCACAGCGAAATTTGAAGTCCCAGTGTCTCGCAGAAAGGAGTAGCCAACCCATGTAACAACACGGTACATATATGTCGCCTTTGCGAATCATCACATCTATTGACCTTGTAAACCTCAACATCACGAAGATGCAACACCCTACGTTTTGATTACCTTCTCGCTTCGGCGCCATACTGCCGCGTCTCCAACCACTCCTGCCGTTCTCAGCCCGCCCATCTCACGTGAAAACCTTACGCTTTCCCATTTCGTCATCTCCCTCCTATTCTCTAACATTTGCACCTTTACGCCCTTCGTACCCACCTTGCGTCCCTCACCCCGAATTCCCAAGGTTTGTGGTTTTTCAAATGACGCGGGCCTCTGTTTGCCGCCGGCCCTACCATGGCCCTTGGGTTGGACCCCAATCTCGTTTAACAGAAATCTTGCAATGATAGGAGCGGTGCCCTTCCTGTCGAAATCTGCGACACCAAACACATCACGGTTGGAACGGCAATTCTCTAGGTGAAAACACTCTTCGCAGCGGGAACACCGCACCTCTCTCGGCGGTACCGTCTGCTACAATCGCGTGCGAATGTCCAGCTTCTGACAATTTTAAAGCATAATGGGGGTCCCGGGAGGGGGCGGTGGGCGTTATGAGGAGTGTTTCCAAGTCTATGAGCCGTTCCAACGCTTGTGTCTTGATACACCTTTTAGCCCGAGGCCGCCACTTGGCTGCTTCGTATCGTTGGTCGACCGCGACCCGCTCTTACAGATTTTTTCACCTCCTCAACACAGCTTCCATCTCGCTCCCGGATCCATCTTTGCCTCTAACTTGGCGAAATCCCCTGTCGGGGTTGACTGAGATTCAACCAATCTCGTGGTGTACCAGCCTACTCATAATCCTCGACTTCTCACTACGGTGGAACGGTTCTATCGCCTGGCCTGCCTGATTAGCATCCTTTAATGTGCCAGGACTTGGCCTGAACAGATCTTCCGGATGACCCGAATCTGCATGGCATCTTTAAAGTACCCTCTTGCCAACAAGCGCGACTTGGTCTCAGTCTGTGGAACCGCTAGCGCCGTTAGTCTCTTTATGTCCAATCCTCAGGGAATGCAGACTCTCTTCCCGGCCTGCTCCCCGCTGCAAACTCTGAAAGTAATTTTCGGCACACTCCCTCGGCCCGAACGAACTCCTTCTCCATCACATTCCATCAGTTTCGCAAAGGTCATTTCCTTCGGGTTAACTCGTGATGCTCAATGGCAGACACTGTGAATCCCCTGCAACAATTAAACAGCTGATATGTCGTTCCTTATCAGTCCATTTATTGTATTCATACAAGCTCGAAATGCAGACGAAAATCATTCCAGGGCGCGTTCCCGTCGTATTCAAACCCTTCTTTTCATATTTCGGCCTCTATCCCTACCTTGCTGCAAACTTGAGAGCAATCGTGACCTTCTTCTTCCCTCTTCAACGGAGGAGGTTCCTAACAAGTCCGGGTCACTAAATACCTTCCGGTCTGTTAGATAGACGTCTACCTTCATATCCCATCTCGCCTGCTTCTCGCTCAGATGCGGTGGACATACCGGGGCGAGGCATGTTCGGTCTCACAGAGCGAGAGGTGATACCTTATCTGTATGCTATCTTCCATTCGCATCCGTGTCAACGAGGACACTATTTCGCCACCAAGCGCTGTTCCATAGGCAAAGGGTGGACGGGGCGGTCTCATCCTTTCCCTATCAGTCGACACCGCTATCCTATGCCGCCTGTTGGTTCCACGTCCGCCCACGGGCTCGTCGGCCGACCCAATCTCCCTAACTCTCTCCTTCCTTGCTGAGGGCTTGTACTTCTCCCCTCTTCATACTCCGTCACTGAGCCTTCGCCCATCCTTCCCCTGATCTGCCCGTCCTTTACTTGAACTATCGCAGTGCCGTATCTCTCCCTCTCCCATCTTCGAACATTCCACTCATGCTGTCATACTCCTCTAACTTTACCTCGCCCCGTCACTAACGGGCATCTAACTCCCGCCATCATCATACTCAGGGGGTAACCCGTTCAACATTCTTCTCCCACAACCTGTCGGTAGCTTCCTGTCACGTATCGTCTTTCTCTCTCCAACAATGAGTTCCTAATCCTTGAACTGTAGCAATTCTTCTCCTCTGCGTTCTTCTCCAATGGAGTATTAATGCTCGAAGACGCTCTCCCGCCTCCTGTAACCAAATTGGCGCTCACGCGCAACCTACCGAATCCGCTCTTCCTCTTTCTCCTGTGCTGCCGACCCCAATCTCTTAACCGCTCCTCATCTCACCACCTTCTTCTCTCTCTCCACCCTCCTCCCCCACATACGGCGTTTCCCATCACTACCTTTTTGCTCTTCTTTCTTCCCCTTCTCTTTTATGCCCATGCGCGCACGGCCCTTCACCTTAAGTCCTCCCTCCTCAAACGACGGTCCCAACTCACTCAACCTCCGGCGTCTCATAAGCCTTTCCTGTCTTTCATACTCGTCTCATCAGTCGTCTGTCCCGTGCTCTCCATAATGAATCTCTCCGCCTCGAACGCCTCTTAGGTCGATCACCCCTCTTTCTAACTGCCTCCGGTGACCGTATCCTATACCGATGACCATCAGAGCATCCCGTCCCCCGTTCTCATCCGTGACTCCCGGTCATCCATAATAAAAATGTCTCTCCACGCATCTTCACCTGTCCGCTATTCTCTGTACCACGACTGGGAGCAGAATCATCGTGCCCGACCTCAATGATCCTAACCACCGCACAACACATCATATCGCAAGACTAAGTATCCCACCCGCCTTCTTAGTGCTCCCCTCAATGTCACTCATCTCACTTCTCCCAGATCCCGGGCTGCCATCGTTACTCCTCTTAAGTCGCCGTTGATTCCCCATAGCAGTACAGTAGCAACACTACTGCGAGGCAACACACCATCGACGTCGCGCCGTCGCCACAGAACTCTTTCGTACTTAAGTAGCCGTTGAATTTCCGTAGCAGTACTGCAGCACCACTATTTCGTCGCACACCCCATCCGACGTCGCCTCCGTGCCACACCACAACTCTAGGAACTTATGTCCCACACAAGTAGCCGGTGAATCCCTCCGTCGCACATACAACTCATTCGTCGCTATCGTCCACCCTTCGCACCAGCTCGGCAAGTCGTCAATTAGGATCCCACTTCGGAAACCCATTTGTAGCGGGAACGACGGGAAGCGCCCCGGAGGACCCGCGGGTAAGTTGCAAGGGCAGAAACCTTGCGCTCCTTCGAATGACGCACCGTGAGCTCGGTATACATCAGTTTTCTCAAGAACTTTATTACAAACCAGCCTTCACCCTCGTCGTTCAGGTTACTCCAACGTCAAATTTACCTATGGTAAGATACAGCGAATGAAGTGTCCGCTGGATCCTCAGGTGATAAGATCAGCATAGTAACTCGAGTCTACGCAAGTTGGGGCCGTTACGCTGATTGGGCAAGTATGTGACCTCCGTGGCGGGCTTCCAAGCGGATGGCAGAAGGCCTGACCTTTCTAAAGAGATCACGAGTCTTACATGACTTGCTATTAGTAATTGATGCTAATGGAATTTATTTGAGCAGAGAGCTATGGACAAACCATGGGGTTCATTGGTGACAAACTAATCCACTCAAAAAATACAGGTATTTCCAATCCCGTTTCAATATGAAACAGCTCCATCTAGGCAGGGCCCATGCAGTTTACGCAATGCCAATATGTCTTGAATTACCCCGCCCGTAAATTTACCAAAGAGCCGGCGCAGGTGAAGTCGCCGAGTCCGTTATGAATGGTTGCTAATTAGGCTTATCGGGATTATAAAATCGACAGGATAAAGGATTATAGTGCAGTTCCCGTTTGGACTGTATAAATTGCAAATGGCGGCCATTTTGAAATCAATATGGCGACTAAACCAAATAGATACAATAAGGAAATGCTTTAATAGAATCCCTGGTATCACAAAACGTGGGTATGGCCACCAATTTCACTTTTCTACGTTAATCACCAGCCAAGACATGGGACAAATTGCACATCTTTAATTGCAACAAGGCACCATTTTGAAATCAGATGGTGGCAAACCCCAAATTAAGTGACACAAGCAAGGCAGTGCTTTTATGGGAATCTGGGTACACCAAAACATGGGGATTGCCACCATTTGAATATTCTAAGTTATATAAGCTGCTGAGATACAGGACATAACATAGTTGACAATGGCAGCATCTTGAAATCAAGATGGCGGCCAACAAATCAGTTTAAAGTAAGACAATGCTGTCAAGGGAATCCCTGGTTATCACCAACATGGGTTATTGCCCACCATTTTACCCTCTAGTGTCCTAGCCCGAGATAAAGGACAAAATATAATGAAAAATGGCGGCCATTTTGAAAATTCAAAATGGCGACTGAAGACATTGTTGAAAAAAAATGGCACCTAACTATTTTGAATCAGCACCCCAAAATTAACAAAGTTATCAATAAATCCAATTTTTGGCCCCGAAAATCCCACGGGATCTAAATATTGACATCTCAAACTATACTACTAGTGCTGGCCTCTCGCCCCTTAGAGATTGCCCTGCGTAGGCAGCAGTTCTAGGAGAAAAACGGTTGTTCAGGGGGAAATCACCCGGTCAGGGGACACTTCGTCCCTACATTTTTCATGATTTTCCATTAAATTTTCCTGTTTGTAAACCGACTTCGACTTTGTCTCAAGAAGCTTCCGATTTCCCTTTTTGAACACCCTTGAATTGCCCTTATCCTCCGACCCTAGATACAACACTGGTGGTTCTTTGGGAGTGCGGCTAGGTTCCTTGGGCTGCACATAATTTTTGCAGTAAATGTTCACATGGCTTCATAGCTCCATGTTGAGATGGGGACCTAAAACTCACAGCTCTGACTTAACACATTGAGCATACCTAAAGGCAATAAAAATAATGAGAAAAGTTGGAGAGTAATTGTATGTCTTTGAAGGTTTGCATTATAGAAGACTGGTCAACCGGTTTAGTGACCGCTCCCATCCAACAAACTCGCTGGGTGCCCGCGCTTCGCGCGGGCAACGCTAGTCTTAATGAATTTTTTAGAAACACACGGTTTACTGTGGCCGCCTATCTTCACCGCGGGCGTCGCTGGGCAGTCTCGTGCGTGTTTATCACAGAGTTCTATTTATACACTAGATAGAACGCCCACTCAAAAGCCGTACCATCTTTTCCCACGGCGACTTATTTCCATACGTGGTGTACCAATTTATTCATATATTCACTGAGTTTGCATAGCGTGGTGATAACCAATATTCATTATTCCACGCTTTGCATAGAACGATGTACCCGTTTCCCAGGCCAACAGTTTACGGCGCATGCGAGTACGCATGCGAGTTTCGAATGGTACCGTAATGATTTTATAATTTTCAAACAACGGTTACGGTGGCCGCCTATTCTTCAACGCGGGCGTCGCATCTCTGTTATTAATATCTATGGTGTTTACATAGAGCTGGAATACTAAACGTCCAATTGGGTGTTTATTGATTACGCCCTCTGTCGTTAAAATTTAGCGAACAAGACAATCCTTTAAAAAATGAACACCGATAGCTAACTAGAAGCTACTATAAATTGGCCCAGAAGTGAGCGTTTTGACTTTTTTAATTTTGGATTTTAGGTCAAATTATAAAGAGGCTTTAATGTAATACTATCTTTTTTATGAATTGGCCCTAAGTTTTGGTTCATGTATTCTTTTCAAGTTCTCCAGTGGTTAGATTTGCCAGAAAAAAAACACACACTTTTTTCTTCGAGGGTACTGAAAGTGAATATCCTACCGTCACCATTTTCCTCAAATTAAGAGGCTCACGCTTCTCCATTACTATAGTGTTGGCATCATATCAACAATGAATATTCCGTTTTTTTTGTGAAAACGACATTAAAGCTTGTTAAACTTGCCTTTGGCTATTTCATGACGTCCCCTTTCAACGTTTCACGGTTTTCATCTGAAGTTCCTTCCTTCTGTAACAAACCACTCAAGATTTAGGCCAGGGTTTACGAAATGCAGCAGAATCTTATTTATGCTAGTAATGCGAATATGATGAGAGTGCGTTCCAACCCCGGGCTGTGTTTTGTAAAGAAGCCTTCTTAAAGCTCTTGTTTTTTTGTTAACAATCTTCAGTGAGAGTGGATTCTGATTTTATGGTGTTCGCTGCATAGGATCCCGTCTGTTTAATTTGGCGATATTTCCAGTTGTAACTCAACATTGCCCATGAATGATCTTATGCATCATAAGAAGTATATTGTTGATACGTATTTGTTGCAGTGAAAGGATTTACGCAAGAAAAAGCTGGTCCAACATCGCAGTCACAGATTTTTAACGAGAGTAGTTTGTTAGAGATGACCGTGCAGCACGCTTTTGGACGTCTTCAATTAGCTGTGGACTGTTGGTCCATGTCGCCTTGAACATTCCAGTTTCTTCATGCAGATGAAAATTAGACAACCGAGATATTGGTGTTGTCAGGGCCGCAGAATATGCAAGATAACTTGTAAGAATACCCAATTCTGCTTCTCTCCTCTCCTGGAGAGCCTCACCCGTTATAACTTGACACCCTTTGGACTTCAGGCCTTCTGGGAGATCGTCTATATACATGAGACATAGGATGGGTCCAATTAAGGGTCATCCCCTGAGGCACTCCGGATAGGACGCAGCTGGACTAGGGCATCACTTTTTATTTAATACTACTACTACGACACTACTACTTATATATGGGAAAAGAAAAGGGTTTATCCCCCCCAAACACCGGGAAAGAATGCCTAAGAAAATGTTGCTCCGTGGACAGTCTGTTTTGCTGACTTATTGTTTCCTGGGCCATATCTTGAGAAACCACCGCAACCAAAATGAACAAAAAATTCAGAGATGCTCATTAACCCATTCTTTATGATAAAATAAATATCCACACATATCAATTACAGAAAGTGGGAAAATATCACGTTCAATTTGGGTAAATTTTTTAAGGGGTCACCCTGTACAGACCTGAATAACTTACCTCAATTTGCTCATAAGTTTAACATGTGATCTATAGCCATGCCATGTGCGATGTGGGCCGCCCATCTAGACCGAATCATGCTTCTCAACACGGCTTCAGATCCAGACGGTCTTGCCAGACTCATCTTTTAAAGGGAGCCCAAGGAAAGCCAAACAGTTTGAACGCTGAATGTAGTTGTTTGAATTTCGGGGGGGCAAAAGCATTTGACACTTGCCCCTAGGATCCCAATTCCCAAATCGAGCAGATCGTCCTACCACCCCCCACCCTGACACAAGACAGACAACTGTATTAGCACAACTGCTGCTATGATTTCAGATTTGAAAAGCCATGTGTGGCGGAAATATAGTCCTCCGTGCTCACAGTCCGGGAACAATGGTGACAATAGGCAAATTTCAGTTGACTCTTCACGCAACATTTATTAGTTTCAGGCTTTATTCCGTTGACGTCTATGGAGCCCGGACTATGATACCTGCCGGTCTATGATTACTTTCACACCGGTTGCCAAAACAATTTATGTGTACATATCATTCCATCATGAAATTCCCATGCAGCAAGTTGCCTTTTCCCAATTTAAGGACTATCTTTGCAGGAGCAAAAAACAAACAGCAAACAAACTTTTTTTTCTTCAAAACTACCAAGCCATCTCCCGTGAAATCTATAATAGTAACCCTAAAGCAAGTTTCATCTGTGAAAAAAATTTAAAGAAGCTGATTTCAACTGATTTTGGTAGCTATGGGTGTCAACATTTACCCAAAAAGTGAGTTATCGTAGGGGTGGGGAAATTGGTTTTTCGGCAGTCAAAGGTCAGTAACAGGGGTCAAATTTTGAAATTGATCCAATCATGTTGAAAAGTATACCAAGTTAATAGTTTAATCATAAGGATTCCAAAAAAGGGTTATAGTTTGTACTACTGCGGCCGAAAGTTTTGGAGTTATATGCTAAAACAGCAAAAATCAATAAAAAAGGGTCATTTTCAGTTGTACAGGGGTCAAATTTTAAAATTACTCCGATTTGGATAAAAAACGGTGCAAATTATAGATGGAGCTCATAGGATAAAATAAGGAATAGTTTTGAGTGTCTTAAATGCTTACTTACCGAAGTAGGGGGAAACAAGGTCAAGCCCCATTGAATGCAATGGATGTTGACCTTTGAGTACCTTAGCTGTTTTGAAAATTTCCTTTTTTATATATGATTTTGAACTTGTTCTCCTTTTACGAAACTGAAGGATTATGATAGACGACATTCTTTATCAGTTTCTCCTTCAAGAATTGTTATCATAGATATCCAAATACAGTTAGCTGGACAGAACTAGAGATGCTGGTACATTCAAAGAAACAACATGACCCTCAACGGGTTATTTTCATAGAATGTATTATTTTCAAACTTCCAGTTTCTAACCTGACCGGTTGCTCCCAATTGTTACAGATTCGACTTCCGAGTGTATACGCAGTAGTTGATGATTCAAGAATAAAATGCAACATTGCAAGCTAGGAATTGCAAAAACGTCATCACAATTTCTTTCCATAAAGTTAATAATGTTTCTACTCCATTTAATTTTCAATAGCTTGATAAGCTCGTGTTTTATTAATTTATAAGTTGAAATTATATTGAACCGAGCTGAATTGAAACCAGGGTGGAACATTCTAATGACGTAACCAAAGGCCCTGTCCCCAGACATAGACCATGTCTTCCACAATCCAAAAATAACCTTAATATGATTCCAAATAATGTCAGTCACAGTATATAATAATAAATTAATCACGAATGACAGTAATAGTTAACACGATCGAAGACGACTTTCTCGGGATTTACAGGAGCGAGTTCGGGAACTTAAATTAGAACTGAAACTTGAGTTGTGTGCCAATGACATGGGATGAGGAGATCCATGCCTCAGTGCTGCTCCGGTTTTTTGCAGGCGGAGTGTTAAAAAACTTTCGTTAGAAACAGTCAACGAAGACGTTTTATAACAGGCTTGATTGCCGACAGATTCTAATGTGGTAGACGTCGTCGCGTGAGTTTGAATATAGGCCTTTTCCTGCGATTACCTTACTGATGTTTCTGGTAATAGCAGTCTGTCACGAGGGACTCGTGCCAAGCCCACTCGCAATGAAGTTCGTGGTCTGCTAGTTCACCATAGATTTGCAGGAAAAACACTTCCAATAACCAAGGACAAAATCGATCCCAAGCAGCCTGACGAGGCGAAATTTTCTGGGTGACGGTCGCATCACATGGCGACATTCCTGTAAAAATAAGTGTTAAAAGATGTTACCATATTATACACATAACACAACTAAATTTTTTATTTGGCTATCCAACCTTGCAAGAGATTACCGCAAAGCGATTGTTGAATCCTTGACATCCAGCTAACCAATGACTAGGTCTCCACATGGTCTAAGGAGTGATACTTCACATCAACACCCCTCGTGGCAAATTATGCAAGAAACTCTTCACTAATTTGAAATCTACTTATAAGCATAAATAAGCCAATAGGCTATAGAATCTCCCACCTGGAGCACATAGAATGAACGGTATCTCGGTGGAAGGTAAGAACGTTGGTACAGTATCACCTTGTGCGGTCCTCACTGGCAGTCCTGTGGGATAAGAACCAGCAATTATTCAAGAATTTGAGATTCAAATATACGGACACTATCCATAATTTCTCCCCAACGTATGTTTATTGTAGCATTATTGGGTCCTGTCACTGAAGGCAACTAATTAAAGCTGTTAAATGGACTTTAGTTTGCCTACAGATATCCCATGCATGCGGGATAATACAACAATAGGTATAGTACATCTGGTTAACCTGAACATTCAGATATTTCTGCAAGTGATCTTTTGTATTTCTGTTCGTCTGGTCTGGACACGTTACCTATAATTAATTGTCACTTGTGATTACGATTTAAATATTTATTTCGCTACTTTGTTCAGCTTAAGAAAATAACAGGAAAATAACACAAATAATCCCGTGGGTGAAAAGCTTTAGAAATAAACAAAATCAAAATTTCATAACCATCCATACCCTCACCTTATCTGGTCTAACATTTCATTCTCAGGAAGTACTGAGCGATGAAGAGAAGCAAAGGCGTTCTATAGCTGTCGGACAGTCGATGTGTCTGTCGGCCATACTTAAAACATAGGAAAGTGCAATTTTCCTGTTTAAACAAATCCAAATTGAATAAAAATCTGATATAAAACTGACCCTGATCACTAGATTGAGACAAAAATAAAGATAAATTGGCAAGGATTTGCCTCGAGTCTGAACCGATGCGAATCCTGAAAGCACTGACGGCGTTGTTGACCCACTATGGACTCGCGTGTGTGCGCGTGTGTTAGTAACGTGGATACGAACGAAATTACGCGTGGTGCGTAATCGCATTTGACTGTCCATAAAAACAGGTCGGCGATAGGCCTACACCAGGTCGGCCAGCCACCTTGTTTCACAAGACACTATCAGTATCAGTGGCCTATCCGTGATCCACCCGAAGGAGTCAACATAGTTGAAAATTTGCAAAGAGTAGCTTAAACACATGAAGATACGTCGTTAGAATTCATTTAAGTTATTTTCCCAACTGAAAAATTAACAGAAAAGGGAGAAACACGTGTTCAAATATATAAGTCAATACCAAAACAAAGACAATCCAAAATGCCATAGTAAAATGATTTTCCCGGTCTAATTACACAGGTAAGCCTTCTATATGGAGTAATTATTGCTGACATTGGATTGATCGCTACTAGTTCTAGAGTATATAGACCTACTGTCTGTCTCACGGGTGTTTCCATAAGGTGATCTAGAGTACATCCCGACAGTCGTTATGCATTTCTGAACGGTCTTTTATTTTGTTCCTATACCATGCACATAGAATGACCATGAATTAAAAATCACTTTGGTATGTATATCAAATAAAAGCCATCGCTAAATACATTTTCTAAAACAACGGGTCGTTGTAGACGGCGATCACTCTGGGTTCCCAGGCCTTACCTATGCTGATATCGGTGGCTCTGAAAAGAGCCGTGTCACTACTGAAGACTACTGCTTCTTGTCTACAGATGTCCATAGCAGAACGCTCTTTTCCTGTGAAAGATACTGGACAAAATGAACTGCACCTTGTCCATGTGATATGTCATAGAAAAACGTAATGACAATCACTACAAAGTTCAATTCAGAACATTTTACCAATCTCAATATCTAAATTCCCCATTCAACTTGTAGTTTGTGCATTTGTTATGAAAGCAGAAACACGATACACAGACATAACAACCTACCCAATAAAGCATTCATTTATATTACACTGTTAAGAAAAGCTTTCTAAGAAAGCATATCCAGGAAAAACACTACCTGTTTATATTACATAATTACATTATGTCGAATTGACTGTTACCCATTACGTGTTTCAAAGTCTTGCCATTCACAAGGTCCCAGCATATTAGAGCCCCTTTGCCGTATATTTTGCTACATTTTGAATAACATTATAAATTATGCATACAATTTCAAGGCACTATGAGTGATCCACAGAAATGCAATCAAATAATATTTTAAATCTAAAACATAAAAGTGAAGGTTACATGTAGAATTCTCATAAGGTATTTCTTTTCAAATGAAGATCTGAAAAAGGAGAGGAAAGCAGTAATTTAAACAGCTATCTATTCAATCGCGTCTTGCAGAAGTGTCCGTATTGACAAAAACCTCCAACATTGACTACACTGCAAAAACAGTATTTGGAAACGTGGTGCAAATTAGTGTTTAGAGATTTGACATGTTTAATTCCTAAACACTTGGCATCAAATGTATAAACACCTAATGTAAATCCCTAAACATGTTTAGATTTTAAACATGTTTAGATATAAGGTGTTTAGATATTAAAGAGACATTTCAAAATGTTTAGAAACGTGGTGCAAAATAGTGTTTAGAAAAGTGTTTAATTTCTAAGCACTGTTTTTTGCAGTGTAACACTTGAAAGGTGTATTATTTATTTATTTATTTCAATTTCTCTGCCATCACAAAAAACAATGAACAAGACAAAGAATATAGCAGATGGGTACCCAAATAGAATGCTAGTCTATGCTCCCAATTGATTAGGGACGAATCCATTCTTAAAATTAAATCTTATAGATTAGAATTTTAAATCTATAAGATTACATATCATAAAATTGACTTAAAATAACACTGAAATTTTATTTTGACCTCCTTGAAATAAAAGTCATTTTTGTTATGTAAGAAAATTGCACCAAAATACCCGTATATACCTCCCACTATATAGATGAAAAATAATGTGAGAAAAATCTAGATTGTTTCTGACGTAGTATAACTTATGATTGGATGGATGAGTGGTGAGAATTGCGGTGCTCATCCATCAAAAAGTTATGTCAGGGAGGACCTGGATTCTCTTAATCATTTGTCTAACAAAATCAATGACAAATTTTATTTGAGTGTTATCAATCCTTATAACATTCCCCATACACATGATGACGGTTGCATAAATGCCGTCAAGTTCTAGCTACATCACAACCGCTCGAACAGTCCTAATCGTGTAAAGCCATCCAATTTGATCCAAATTATTCTCGAAAACGATTCGTTCCAGCCATGGGCACCAAAATGGCGAGCACTTATGACACTCTTTTCACGGGATACCTGGAAATTTCTCTATGAAAAAATAGTAACGTGTTGCACCTACCGGGAACTTGCCCCCTCGGTAAGGTATAAGGTAAGGTAAGGTAAGGTATTAGATTTTAACGACACCTCAACACAATTGTGTCATATCGTGTCATCACGGTTACTCATATATAAACCACTTTACAAGACGAACATAAAATACACTATAATGAATGTTTCGCTTTTGTTAATTATGATTACAACCTTTATAAACAGTGGTTAAAAAGGGCAGTTAAAATATTTATACAAATCAGCCTCCTTCAGGAAATGTATTTTCTGAAGAGGCCTCGTTCAGGAAATCAGATAATGTATTACCTGAAGAGGCTTTGTACAATGTTGTTATATCTGGGACGTTATATTTCTTGCATATAGAGCAAAGTCAAAGCAATCAATCATCAAGTATATATGTTTTACAGTAAGAGTACAATTACAAGTAATACACTGAAGAATTGGCTCACTTCTAAGAAAATATCCATGCGTCAGATTAACTAATGATCAATTTTTAGATCGTGCTAAAACTTTCGTCCCTTCGTCCAATTAAACATGAACCGCCTGTTAAAGTTAGCTCCAACAGTTGATTGCAAAAAGCATGCAGGACAATGTAACAACTGGGCTGCCTATGCGCATGCTGTACGTTGCTCCACCCGCATGGTGAAATCACACCTCTCGAAGGAAAGTGAAATCAAATATGTTTCATGCATTTCAACATCCGTTCAGGGTTTACAAACTTATTTTCTTCCTCAGGGAGCCAGAGAAAAAAATTGAATTTATGTTTGCTAAGAGTAGTGCTCCCCGCTCCGTAGTTGTAGACTCCGACCGGGGTATTGAACTATGATATTATGAGGCGTCTTTTGCCTAGCTTTGCAATGAAAACTGTTCTTATATCAATATACCACTTCGGTATTTTCGATTTTGTAAGGGCCATAGTACGTGTCCAAGACCATTACGATGTCATTAGTTGTCCGATAGCACTGGTAGGCCTACGTCATACCCTATCCATAAGTACATAGACGACAATTAAAATATTCCCATGTTCAAATCAAAGCGTCTTTTTATGTAAGCAAATTGCCAAGAGCCACAAAATGAATTTCGCTTTGCAAGAACCTATAGGTTATCGTTCTTATGAAAACTATTTTTAGCTGTTTCTATTTCATATAGTATTTGCACGAATTTATCCTGCTGTTCATTTCCGACTTTGTAATAATTATTGTTTGATCTGAATGCTAGGATTTTTACAACTTGATATGAGATGTTGATACGAATACGAATTTGATAATCGTGATGACCCTGAACGATTTTTCCGTTAGCTGGACACGGCGCTCTGGAAGAAGAAAACTATTGTTATCATGGTCACTCATAAAATCATGATGTATCGAATTAATTCTATCTGAAACACATATCCGTTATTGTCCAACTATTTTTGCTCAAATACTTATTACTCTATAGCCTGAAGCAAGCGGGGAAACAATCAAAATGGCTTTTGTATATATGGTATAAAGAACTGTCTCCCGACCTTTCTGAAATTAAATTTCCTCACATATTTTATTTGTAGACTATGGAAATCGTTTGTATAGTTTGTTAAAATAACAATGATATCATTAAAAAGACCATCCTATGAATTCACTGTAGAACTTTAAAAAAATAGCAACAAAATTTTAAAAAATCATTAATTTATATTAAAAAAGAAGAAAAACGATTCCATATCATAACAGAAAAAGGTGATTATACCTGCAAGTAGTCATCTTCTGAGATTATAGCACAACTCTCAACCCAATCAACGTCACCTGGACTGAACAACGTCACCATAACCAAACACAGCAACATTTGATGCATATAATTCTACTAATTTCCCAAGTTTATTATCGTGATTATAGTGATTATTTCTTCTTTTTTACAACAGTCAACATTTTAGAAGCATACGTACATTAACAGTCGTGAGTGTGCTACTGTTCTTTAATTACTTTTCTACAATTTTTCAAACCTTGACAAATCACACGCCGTGATCGTAATCATTAGAGCAGACATGAATGAGTAGTGTAACAATTTTTACAATTGCAGTCGAATAAAATTAACACATTTATTACAATTTCAGTCATTGTCAACTTCAATAGATGTTGTATATTAAAAATCCAACTCAATCTCGTCTATGGGTAGGTGAAGACGAATTATTACAGTTGGATTTTCTGATAGCAACTCTTCAAAAAACTACGCATGAAGTTCAAAACATAACATCGCTTTTATAATTCTCAACGAATGTGCTGCACTAAAATGTATTTTATGATCTTTTGTTTAATTTACTAGATTAGATCGTAATTAAATTGAGATAAGATGGATGCCTTAATTTAATATGTTAAAGTACATCTATGGATGGCCGCATGTTCACCAAATAACTGAAAAATTATGAGAAAGGTTAAATATAGCCTTGACTAATTTGCCAATATCATAGATATTAAAATGTCTTTACCTTAAGAAAATAAAGTATGTACGAATCAAGTGGGAGAAAAATCTTTCAAAAACTCAGCACTCCGCACATGCCTCAATTAAACTTCATCAAATTTAGAAAGTACGAATTACCGTCAGTTACTACGGGATTTCGAAAATCAACGAGGTAAATTTCAAAATAAGGGAGCGGTCATTATTTACGCTGGGGGTGCCGAAGTAACTCAACTTTTTTTCGGCTAAAATTGTTGTGTTCTCCCATTGCTTCCGTTCAAAATATTCGCATTCCTCGATTTTATGACATTTATCCAGTAAAAGTTCATGATCCACTCCCTCTCTTCTTGATGAAATTGTTCATGTTTATATGCCAGGCGTGTTAAATATATCCTAGTTTATTCTACATAAGAGGTTCTCCAATGTTGTCAATCATCCTGCAGTGAAAGAATTTAAGATGCTACTCATTCAAGCATTAAATGAACTGAACGTGAAGCGGCATCTCATGCCTTGGTGAAAAGTGCCAACATTTAAGGGTATAGACGCACGAATTTAGCCATTCCTTGTTGTTTTACCGGAATTTGTCGCCATAACTTCCTGTCCTGTGCCAGGTGTCCTACTGCTGTTACTGAGGGGATGTTCAGGTCTTTACAGCTCTGTTGATGTCTTCAATCCATTTCTTATTAGGTCTCCCTCTGGGTCTGGTTCCTTTGATGTTTCCTTCCAGTAGCATTTTTGGTATCTTTCGCTATTCATTCTTTTCACATGTCCAAGATTATGACATATATATTCATCACTGAAGTCCTTGCCAAAAATTAAGAATGTTGAGTCATGATCATTAAAATTTCAGAACATAATTAACGTTAAGAAACACATCAATTGCCGCAACTCTTATCCATCAAAAATAACAAAAGCTAAAAAAACTAACGACCTGTTCACAATTTCAGCAAAAATACAAATGAAGTTATTCCGATTTAAAAATAAATAAAATACTATTAAGAGGGACATCACATTATCCTTGAGACTATAATAGCATGTTTTTGCATCTTCGGGTTTTACACCCCGAAACTGGCCTGGATGTTTATCAAAATTTTCTGTGTGGCCTTTTTGACAAAGTACCCTTAAACGAACAATTGGAATATAATTTAGGGCTAAAACGTGCGTACTTGCATTGCTTCATAAAATCAATACAATGTAAGACTAAAAGCTGTGGCTTACTAAACACGCTTGATTTCGCACTTCCACCTAGCAATAGTAAATGGAAAATACATTTTTGTTATTGAATATAATGACACTACGATACTTTGGTCCTTTTCATTCAGTACAGTGTATTCGATTTGTTATTTATTAGATAAAACAACTGTATATATGTATTCCATATAAAATCATTTCTATTTGCGGCAATTTTCTGTATTGGAAAAAAGAATGTATATAATGGCACCAGAGATAATGGCAAATGTCTCTAACTTTGAGGTTGACATATTTGACCCACACAATGCTATTCATTTTTCTTTTAAGAAAAAATGTTGTACCTGAGAGTAGAGGTTCAAATCCTTAAAAAACATTCTTTTTAATTCAAACCACTTATACTCCCAACAGCAGGATATGTAGACCAAAGACCAAAATGCTGATATAAATAACAAATATATTTTCTGCAGAAACATTGATGTTAGAATCTCGGAAAAATAATGTTTTGACATCATCAATAGCATTACAAATAATACATTTAACTCCATACTGCTAAAAGCCGCACATAAAGCGGGTTATTATTCGAACAGATTATTTTTTTTTAAAAAAAGTGGTTCAATAAGAAGAATAAATTTAGTAAATTACTGCCTTGTATTTGGCAACAGAGACAAAAGGTGATTTTATATATATTTAGATTTCAATATAAATACATGCTGAATTTCCTATTGGTTCCAATAGAAAATAGAAATTTTTACATTTTTGTATACCAAAAATAATTCTCAGCTTAATCTTTTCAGATGGGGAATATTTGTGATAGAAAACTTTACATCATGCAAATCAGGATTTTCATTTTTTTAGGGACACCTGTTAGTTGAAAATCTCTTGTTGCCCCTTTAAGAAAGAGGGTTCACCAGAGGAGCCCTATGAGGAGTATCAATCTTAGCTGCTCAGCAACGTTTTCATTATTAATCCATGATAGGCTTACTAAATGTGTGAATTGTTTTGGAATCCTGGCAAAAATCAGGCTGGCTTTTGCCTTAAGGCCCCTTAAAAAACTCAACAAAGATATTTTTAGAGATAAGTATGGAATACAATGTAAAAAAAAAAACACATTGCTATATTGATTACGAACCGCAAGTATTAACAATTTTATAGCAAAATTTTACATTTTTATTTTTTTTTAAAAAAAATGATCTTGGAAATTTTTGATATAAGTCATTATATCCATTTTTCTCAGACACCATAGGACATAAAAAAAAATCAAATGAAAACCAACTCTGATATAATTTTTGGAAGTAAATCTATGCAATTACAGTAAAAATGATGAACTACCTGCAAACAATCAATCATCGGTCATGTGAGCCCATTCATGATTTTTTTGGATGATTGGTGAGTTTTAAAGGGGCATTATATTCAAACCCTCGCTCAATTTAATCTCTCTCAAGTATCATTGAATATATTTTCAACAAATACACGATTGCACTCTGCATATTATTATGCAAAAGCATTTGATACACTTAAACAGGACAAACCTTGGCATAACCGAATTGGGCAATGGCATCAAAACGGTAAAAAATTCTTATAGTGTGCAAGGCCAAGGTTTGTTTCAACATTCAAGTGGTAGCTCTCTGAGTTACGTCCCTTCTCCATGGAATTTCGGCAAGGTGACCATCTTTGCCTACTTCGCTTTTAATTAAAATCATGCATAAAAAAACGAGACCTTGAAATCGTTTTCTATTGTTCTAAAAAAGTGTGAAGGTTTTATCCTGCCAAAAAAAAGACTGATGAAGATATTAATTTTGAGGATATGGTAATTTTCTCAAAATCCCGTTTTTGTTATATGCTGACAGCTCTGGCAAGCCATAAGGCCATAACGTATTGCTGGCAACGCGTTGCGTCATTTCAGCCACGCGTTGCGGACATTTCGGCAACGCGTTGCGGTGTCGGACCATCAAACTCATATGATTTCTGTGACGTATTTCAAAATACTAAATCTCACATACGCGTTGCGACCTTAACAACGCGTTGCAAACCACCAACCTTCACACGCGTTGCGGCAATACGTTATGACCCTTATTGCCTTCCACAACGCGTTTGTGAATTGTTTAAACAACGTGTTTGGGAGCTCGCGACGCTTTGTGAAGGCTTGCAACGCGTTTGTTAGGCCATAGCTGTGGGGTCATAACGTATTGGGCGCAACGCGTTGTGGATCTATTTTTTGAAATACGTCACAGAAATGCATGATTTTGATTGGCCGACGCCGCAACTCGTTGCCAAAATGTCGCAACGCGTGCTACTTTCTCACAACGCGTTGCGGCAATACGTTATGACCCTTATGGCTTGTGAACCTTCGCAACGCGTTGTGAATGTCGCAACGCGTTGTGAAGGCTTGCAACGCGTTCTGAGTTTCCACAACGCGTTGCTAGATACTTTGCAACGCGTTGTGGATCTATTTTTTGAAATACGTCACAGAAATTCGTCATTCTAATTGGCCGACGCCGCAACTCGTTGCGTAACGCATTTCTCTCAACGCGTTGCCGAAATGTCGCAACGCGTTGCGACAATACGTTATGGCCTTTGTGGCTTGCGATAGACGGCACGATTATCCTAGCTAAACTTCGAGTATGCTATATAGGCTATATACTACATTTCTTAGATTTAAATGATACATTCTAATTGGATTTTGTCCATTGAACTGTAAAGGTCTTACTTCCTTGCACACTGATTGCAACTAGAATTTTGATGAGATTGTAATTTATTCAAAATCCACAATATTGGGGACTGTAGTGCACAGATCTCAATTGAGTGTGCACATCATGGGTAAAATAATTTACAATGTTTCCGATGTGTTGAAAGCACACCATGGTGTTTGTCTGGTTCCAAGGACTTCCAAAAGTTATAGTTTAGACTACCTATGGCTTATGTTTTTGGAATATGGGTAAAAAATTGTAAAAATGTTTTAAAATAAGATTCCCCAATCAGTTGGAAACGTATGCCATATTGTCTCATCTAACCATAGGATTTTAAAGAATTATGGTTTGTACACCCCTACGACCATTGGTTTCCACAGACTCTGACAAAACTATACCTTTAATTCATCGAATACTTATGACCAGACGGACATGTTGCAATGCTTCTTTTCAACATGACTGCAGCATTTTAAACGTTTGACCCCTGTGTAACCTTAAATTGTCCCCTACTAACAGGTGACACCCCAATTCGAGAGCACTATCTACCAAGCCGTTTGATATAGAGGGTCCCTACTAACTACCAAAGGTGTCAAACCTTATTCCTGTAGTGGGGGTAAACATGTTGACCTGGATCCGTGCTCCTGCTCTATTAGTGTATGTTATTGGTGTTTTATATGCCAAAACGTATTAAAATAAAGCAAATATACCAAACACAAAGGGTAACACATCTTATACAGAGTAACAAGTGGTGGTGTTTATCAACGACTTTGCTTTTCAATCCATAATCTCCTTAATGTGCTTACCTCATGCAATCCAAATAATTTTAGAATTTGTTCATCACCATATGGGTATAATTGATTTTTGCTTGTTTCATGCCATGATCTTTTAGTTTGCGTTATTAATCAGACTTACTGTTTTTAAATCAGCTGTTTGGATGATATGGCAGAACATCTCACGTGGGTGCAATCAATGTACAATAACAAATTCCTCACTCTGTTTTTTTTTTTCTCTCATTTACTTGTCTACATTCACATGATTAATCGATTAGTTTGGCCACACATTGACATACTTTTCTGGAAACTAAGGAAGCATATGTTTAAGGCGACCAATCTTCCAAATTGTCTGTTTCATAATACAAGAAATCAACAATATTCATATTCCTTTTGTATAAAGCTTGAACCAATAACGGCGTCAATTTCGAAATAAGCTTTACAATTTTACTTTGCCAAGTAGTTTTATTTTCTTATTTTAGACTAAAAACTCTTTAAGACTATGACTATAAAGCCTTTATTATCAGCATTTGATTTATTCTTTCTTTTCGTTCTTTATTAACCGTGACTACTAATAGTGATGCACATATTGATCTCCAGTAGTAGGCCAAGATTATTAATAAAATAAAACAATGGAAAGGTGGAAATTTCTGGGAACAAGCTGAAAAGTCCAGAATTGGTGCAGAAATGTGTCTACAATAATATACTAAAAGTCCCCAAAATCCTCTTTGTGCATTTTTCAGAAATAAGGGGCCAAGTTTGTACAGGGTTCAAATTACGAATATTATTAATGTCCTTAAATGTGTTCCAACATTTTTTTGTCATGTTCCAAGGATTAAAAAAATGGTATAGTTTGCCCTACGATGGCTTGTAGTTTAATAACTATTGGTAAACACAGGCTCAAGGCCAGCCTGGTGTAAATTTTCAGAAATGGTCGGATTCTTCTGAAAGATTGTCAAATTCTTCATCTAAGTTATACATGAACACCAAATGAATATTTTAAACAGTGATGGTCATTACTTGCAAAATTACAGGGCCACGTGTGATGGGTTTCTTACAGTCTCTTGGGGTCACTTGCTTTCTAGATTTTCTGCTCTTATATGTCAATATTGAATCCATGTAGGTGATTTGAATGACCATTTTCTGTTTTAATATGACTCTACGAGCAATTTGAATCTGGTTCAATGAATTGGATCATTTGTGAGATATTTACCCCCAGGATGACCTGAACTGATTTCGGTCTGTAGTACTTACACTACAGGTTGTAAGCTCGGGGCATACTATACCTTTTATTGATCCTTGGGACTTGACAACAATGGTGGAACACATTTAAGGACAATTAATATTTTTTGTAATTTTACCCCTGTACAAACTTTGCCCCCGTATTTCTGAAAAATCACAAAGAGGCTTTTTGGGACTTTTAGTATGTTACTCTAGACACATTTCTGCACCAATCCTGACATTTTCAGCTTGTTTACAGAAATTTCCACGTTAAACTAAAATTCTTGCCTATAGGGCCTGCAGTACTTACTCGGATAGATTAGACTATAGGGCATGTTCCTTCTATGCTGTTGTTTTGTTGTTCTCCGTCGGGGGGCTAGGGGAAAACCAAAGTGTAAATTCATAATAAAATTAAAATCATATAACCGCTGTGTTCCCGGCCCACAAATAAAACCGGCACCTTTTCCCTGAGTTTGCCTGAAAAAGAATAAAATGTCACTTCAATTTCATTGTCCCAACCCCACTATCAGTGACCAATGGATACTCATGACTATCAGCAATAATGGCTTAAAGATATTCAATCCCGGCCGGTATGCGGTGTAGAAAAACTTCAGATTCCATTTCATCTGGAGGTGCAGGACGCATGTTATATTTAAGTGTCCCGCAGCTGAATAGACTTTCAGCTGTTACCACGACTGCGTACTTTTTCAGGACAAAATACTTATCCTCATCTCACAAATAAATAAATTTTTATTTATTAGAAACGGAAGAAACATGAACAAACGTCATGAGAGAATGTTCTGGGCAAGCTTTTGCCCTAACAACTTTTGTGACGAACCAAAATCCGTAACTTATTGCTTAAAGAAAGTATTGCTAACTTCATTTGTATTCATTTCCGCGTTTTCAGAAGAAAATTTAGTGTCAACGACTTATATTATAATGTACACTGGTTAGTTCTTGTGAGAGAGGTATGGGTATATTTGTCACTCAACCCGAATCATGGAGGTGGTAACACCCGGCTACAACAATGGCCCCACATATCGGGCCCATTGTATATCTTTAGCTCATGGTTTGCTGAAGTCTATACATATCCATTGGTCTCTGATATTGGAAAAAAATTGAGGTGACATTTATTTATTTTTAAGAAAATGGGCCAGTTTTATGTGCGGGAACGACGTGTTATGTGATTGTAAGAATTTATTATGAATTTACACTTGGTTTTCCCTAGCCCCTCGATGGGACAACAGAATTTGTTTATAGGTTGGTATTTGGTCCATGTCCCATAGTCTAGATGTATAAAATCACGAAGACGAGAAAAATACGAAGTGCATTATTTTAAAAAATAGCAGAAAGACAAGAAAATATCAAAGTTATATTTCGGTGATTATATTTACTTCTGTTTTGCCCCTAGTTCTACAGAGGATCACATAAAGAAAAAAACACTATGGTGGATATTCCAATTGATTACAATATTCCGTTTTAATTTTACGCGTGTTTTCGTATATTTCAGTTCTCTATTATGCCACTCTGTTAATTTAATTGTCCGGATGATCCGGACAATTAAAATTAAAATCGCTCTAGTTTCGAAATAAAATATATTTGGCTTATTCTTTGATTTTTTTATTGTGTTACTTCATTAGTTTTGTTGATGCCATTCATTCTGAGGATTAAGGCCAAATCGTTTGCATGTCCCCAGCTGCTATTGAGTTTGACGAATGGATGCCTTCCTAATCCCTTCTTCGATGTGAACCAGTAACAATTGATGTAATTTTTTATGAATGAATGGATGCCTGCAGTATTGTCTTCGCATGATGCATGTAAGACTTGACCGCTTCACCAAATTTGATGCGTTAGATTAAATTTTGGGTTTTGGATTTAGGGGTGTGGCCATATTGGGACCCACTGACACACATGACCCTGATGAATTCAACAGACTTTACCGAATAAAGTGCACTTTATTCCGTAGAATTCATCAGGTTCTTGTGTGTCAGTGGGTCACAAAATGGTCACACCCTGGATTTAGTGACAAAGCACCAAAACCAAATCGACTTGATATAGCAAATTCTCGCACCTTCTGCGCATAGTCAGAACAATCATATTGATCATCAAATATTACGTCTTCAAAGCTAACTCAAATCACGGGATTTAGATATATTTTAAAATAACAATACCACATTGTAAAGCTTTTATCTACAATAGCAGAACAATTAATTAAACTTAATAATGTATCTAATCCACTACATCGTCGACTTTTTGAATTCGGTATATAAATACATCCCTCCAAATGAAACCATACCCTGGTTAAGTGACACTAAGGCAGTAGGCAATAAGTACAAACAAATATCTCACCTTGTAAAATCTCTGGAGAACCCTACAAGGAATAATATTTACAATAATACGCTTAAAAAAAATAATTATTGACCACATGTCGAGTGGTTTCATCGAAACACAGAATTATATTATAGTCCATAAGCCAGTTTCTGTACGGGCCTTAAAATTCGAGTTTGTTGCACCCACCTGGTGATTAATTTTCCACTATATCACCTTTAAGGGGGTTCCCCCCCTGACAAGGATTAGGTATTTTTCCTCCTGCCCCGAAAAGTTGAACATTAGCGCGTACTGCCTATTTCAAAATGGCCACCACTGTTTTATGAAAAACTGCTATTGTATTTTTAAGTATAGATAGAATTTTTATCCAGGACTAAACGCAAACGTTCTACCCTCATTAAGTGGGCTAAAACATTTAAGTGTCCAGATGGCCGCCGTAGGAGGCATGTTTTGCTTAAATGTACTAAAATTGTCAAATAGATGGGGTAAGATGCGAGTAATGTTTTTAAGAGCATCAAAAAGAATTTAATGACTTGAGGTATTGCGCGAGACCTGATCATAACTCGTGAGGTGCGGCGGTTATAATAACCCGCACATGCAGGGGACATAAATCATGAAGAAAACACCCCTGCACATCTTGTGTCGACATAATAAGAAACCATTAACTACAACTATTGATAACATTTTCCCCCCCGCAATTTTCTCTCGTACTTCCGGATAATTGCAGACCACTTAACACTATTTGACGTGGGGAATAAAGCTTATCTGGGCAGTAGAGAGAGAGAAGGAGCCCGTGGTACAAGTCAGAAACAAAGATAGCACTTGATGTTCTCGAAAGAAACTTAGGCCACCATATTTAAATTTTCCTCCTACATATAGACAATTTTTTCACTTCTTCATAAGCATATTTTTTATTTTTACTGGGAAACACCCATGACGTCACTGAGTAGTCCTTAAATACAGACCACACCCATTTATTATGATTTTATTGTATCAGGTTGATATGAGTTGTTGTCTTCCTATGAACTATTATAGAGTCAGTTTAAACTACGTTATATGGCCCAAGTAGTAACCAGATATAGTGACAGCACTCTCGTGGACACGTCAATACCCCCCTTTATATTTTGTAACATCTTAAAATGATTTAGGGTCATTATTAGAAATGTTGTTTTTTAACGTCGAAAAGATGAGTAGGGCTGCTTTTTCTTCCTGATTTACTGCTACGTACCCTAAGTGAAATATAATCACCGCCATCTTCAAAAACAAGCTTGGTGCGTAAAATATAAATTCCATAAATCCTTGTTGGAGCTCCCAAAATATCACCCAGGTTTTTATTTCAACAATATGCCATTTTACGTTCATTTAGCAAAATATGCTCCTTGTGGCGGCCCAATCCTTGGACGCCTAATGTTTAAGCCCCCTCAAGCTGTTAAAAACTTGGTATCGTGTAGTCGTTGACACAATGTTTATCTGTAATTAAATTATATTGCGTTTTACATAAAACAATGGCGGCCATTTTGAATGGGCAGGAAACGCTAACGTGCATCTTTTCGGGGTGGAAACATACCTAATCCCTTTCAAGGTGACATCCCTTCAGGGATATATGGGAAAATAATCCTATTGGGTGCAACGAATCGGAAAATCTGATTATGGCAGCTCATGGAGGACATTAATGGTTGGATCTCTGTAGCTTAGTTTCACACTCCCTGTCACATTTGCATTAATGATGCATATAAGAGAAACCTTGACAAGCTTCCAACGCAACCCCAGCAACAAATCAGCTCAGAACACTTTTTCTTTCTTTTCGACAAATTATACGACATACGCCTCAATTACTTCTATTGTTAGGTTTTTGGGATTCTTGGGTAAAAGTGTGGATTATTTTCCTAAGATATAACGTTTTTGACAATGGTGGAAATTTAGCTACTTGAAGAACATTAAAATAGTTGAACATTCTGTTTAAAATCCTAATTCTAATCAATGCAAGCTATGGCACAACATATAAGTAGTAAAACTCATTGTGAAGTACTTTGAATGAGTAGTGAGGATGTAATCCATGCGCTGATCACCTTACTCTGATCCTTGTCTGAGTGGTGTCATTGTCTCCTGAGATTCACAGTTTGGAAAGTCAGTGTGGTTTACCGAGTGTTACGCGCATCAATTTTCGTTAAAATTAAGAGTTTTTATCTTTGAGCTAATCGTACGTAAGGAGGATGACCCGATTGTAAGTCCGATCAATTTTTCATCTTGATTGAATGGCCTTCACATCAAAACCCCATCTGTAAATATTTCAACACGTTTTGAATGTGAGAGCTAAAAAAACTGTTTTGCAATCACCATAAAGCACCAAAATTAACATTGGTCGAACCAAAATGGGGCATATTTCGCTCATAACATCCAAAAGCAAATAACCTTTAGCCCTAAGATTTTACAGGGTAATTGACAAATGACAGAGCAGATGACCTCACACTATTCTGCAAAATCAGAGCAGATAATGATAATAGGGCTACACCTACAAGATTGAACAGGGATACTGGTGAATAATGAGCAACTGGGCAGAAAATGCGTGATCTTTAATACGGGACAGGATTGGAATCAACTTCATGAACAAACCACTAGTTGGGTTGGGTCTTTATTAATCTTTCCCTGGATATGGGCCAGCGCACACAAGTGTTGAAAAACCCCCATATGCACGCTCTTCTACCAACCCAGTCTTGTGTCTCAGTTGGTTAGAGCGCCGCCGTCACTAGTAATACGGAGGTCGCCGGTTCGAATCCGGCCAAGTGCATATGGGGTTTTTTCAACACTTGTGTGCGCTGGCCATCTCCAGGGAAAGATTAATAAATACCCATCCTTGTCTACCTGGAGAACTAAGTAGTTAAAAATTCAACTAGTTGGGTTCTACCAGAAAGGTAATACCTAAAACAAGAAAGTAGTGGACCGGCAATACCAACAGCACGAAGGTTATGCAGTAGAGAACGATGCAGCACACCGTCAAAGGCCTTGGGCAGATCAAACAGAGCCATGGCAATGCTTTTGCGACCTTTCAGGTGGCAATACCATTCATAGAGGGCAGTGGTCAAAGTAACTACTTTAATTTTATCCCTTGTACAAATCTTCCCCTCCTGCAAATATACCAAGATGGCCACAAAAACTGTAAACCGTTTTGTTTTTGTGTAAATATATGATTCGTTATTTACGTGGAAAACATGATCTGCAAAATTTTACCAAAACATCCCACTCAAATACAAAAAGGTATGCATTATTTCTTACCAGCGTTTATTTCAGGTTTCAGGTGTTCAGGTGTTCAGGTAATAAGAATTGCTTACAATTTTGTCCGCCTTATTTTGAAGAAATATGACGAGTGGTATTGACCTTTTTTCTAGATTCAACATGGGTGACAAATAAAAGAGAAAATTTCCTAAACTTTGTTCCTTAGTTGGACACTTTCGCAGAAGTGTCCATATAACTACAAAGATTATTCTATTGAAGGGATGAGTGTTGCTGCGCCGAAATACCAGGCTATGGCGAAACACCCGGTTTTTCGGCAGATGACCTTGTCGGGCTACATGCCGAATTATTGGGTTAGGCCTTAGTGTGGTATATAGACTGATAATCAATGAGCACGATGAGCTAAATGTCGTTCGTTAGAATAACAGGCTTGAGTGCGCATGACTGGTTAATTAACTCGAGCGGCCGCAGGGCGCGAGAGCACGAACGACATGATAGCGAATTGATTATCTTGCATAAACATAGAGTATAAGATATATAACACTTTAAAGTAGTAATATTTAGTTAAAAACATGCCCAATTTGCATTGAAAAGCAAAAGATTTGTCGCAATATAAATTTACCATATTTAAAAACACTAATTTGTAATTGTCACCGTCTATTGTTACCTCGTGTTAAAAGCGTTTAAGCAAACTCCAAAATGGCCTGTACTGATTGCTCTGGCCATTAACCTTCGAGCAACTAGTGTTAAACCTAACTAGCTAATGGGTTAATTAATTAGTGCTTTGTTAAATAAGCAAAGATATGGGTAGTGTTTCACGCCCTAGACTTACTTATTTTTAGCAAATCTTGAATTGCTGACCGTCGCTGTTATGGCTATACATAACGTTGCTTTGTGTGATTTCCAAATGGAAATGACGTCGTCGGATGAGGAGCTTCTGCAAGGTTGAAGCAGACTTAAAAAGTTTAAGTAAAAATGGGTTGTTGTTTTGGTGTTGTTGTTTTCTTTTTGGGGGGGTGGAGCACCCTGTACATAATTCAACCAGTGTTTGGTAGGTTTAAAATGTTTATGGGGCGTATATTTGTTTTTTCTTTCAAACACACAAACTATACCTTTTTTAATCCTTATAATGAGAAAAATACATTGGTGTACATTTAAACTCAATTTGACTTGATTTCAAATTTACCCCTGTACTAATTTTACCCCTTATTTACAAGTTTCCCCACATTTTCCAGAGGTTGAACCCAAAAATTCTGATTCAGCACCCTTCAAACTATAGAAAAACATCTTCGAACCTTCAAATCATCGAGAATAGGATTCTCATTTTATAACCCTACTATTCATGTGTAGAGTTTAATAGACAATTGCCAACACTGCAAAAATCTCAAATTTTGAAAATTTTGGGGGCGCTCTTCAAAAATGTGCTGTTGTTGCTTGAATGCATAATGGCGGTTTGAAATTGCGTACCTTGCACTTGCAGTTCTTCCGTACAGTTAAGGGCCGTTCATTCATTTATGAACATTAAATTATAAATTTATTTGTAATTTGGTTCCGCACCTTCGTAAATATCAAGCCGTCCACGACGTTATCCTTCCACCTGATTCTAATTTGTCAAACTTTGACAGTAGGTGTAGGTGAAAATATCGATTCGACACTAGTTCACTGTCAAACTTTAGTTTTGGATTGGCAGAAAGGGCAGGTGAATTTCTTGATTACTTATCAGGGATATACAGTGCAATCTTGAAGATTATTATGTTATTTTATAGTCTAACACTGTAGTCTGAGACAGAAATGAGCCACCAATTGGCAATTGCGCGTCATCAGTTTCTGTCGGACAGCATAGCGCGGACTGTGATTGGCTGGAGTGCTGAGTTTGGAGCAGAATGTTCGACTAAAATATGATTTTAAACATTTTAAATGCTCCAGTTTATGTTTTTTGTTATTTTTTAACCTTAGGGACAGTGGCAATCATATTAGATGGGATGTTGGGTGTCATATCTTCCAAAATAATCAATGTAGGACCTAATTATTAAGTACTAGTATACCCAGGTAAGCGAAATGTGACAATTTCCTGACGACAGCGTAATGATAATAATAAAAGGCATCAGCACTTTGCTCTTTACGGCGATAAAGTGCTATATAAAAGCTTATAAGAGCACGTGAGAGCACATGTGGTCCAGTGGAAAAGCGCAGGATTCGTGATCATTAGACCGTTAAAATCGTGAGTTCGAGCCCCGCTGCGGTCAACGTGTTTATGTTCCTGTGCAAGATGCTTTATCTCAATTGCTTCGTCGACCCAAGCAAAATCTTTATATGTTAAATACGGTCCTATAGTAAAAGAAATCTCGGTTTATGCCAAGAAATCTCTCAGTAACTGGTGGCCAAGCCACATTTAATACTGATACTTAACCAATTTCTTACAGATCAGATCTGTAGGTATCACGTGGCTCAGTTGATAATTTTTAGCCATCTGATACAGATCAGTAAGTATAATAATTACTCGACCACCTCTAATACTTATACCTTGGAGTAAATCCATGCTGATACTTACAATTTCGGACATAGATTAAAATATCAAAATTATGAGAAAACGTCCCTTTGGAGTGTTGTCTCGGGATACAAAAAAAATATCAAATTAAACTTTTCTATTTTGAAAGTTGAGGAACAAAATGGGAAATTTTGCCATTTTGATGATTTCCTTCAAAGAATATACGACCTTTACCAAAATTTCAACATTACTTTTAGATTAGTGCACAAAGTGATAAGATAATAAAATTTACTTTGATTTGTTTCATTGTTCAAGAAAAAAATCCCCTGAGTACATCATGAAATAAAAAAAATGTATAAAATTACACCACATTAAAAATACACTTACTTTATTGAGTAATTACGTGATGTAGCAATAATCGTATTTCATCTTGTTTCAGTGGAGAGTAACTTGCTATTTATATCCAGGGATTCCCCAGAAAGAGCAAATACTGATAATAATAATAATAATAATAAATGTAAATATACAGTTATCTTTCTTTAAAAAATGGAACTGGGAAATCCCATAACGTGCAACCTTCTCTGATTTTCCCACCTAACGTGTTCCGCGCTTGTAGAAGTCTGGGGTTGCTTCATTTGTGGAGCACTATGGAGAAAAAGCTCTCCACTGAGGTCAGAGAGGCCTAGAGGCTTGGTCGGAGAGGCCGAGTTCTTACGCTTTTAACTTTCTACCCAGTTATGCATTTGCTTATGACGTAGTTTGCTACACTGTGGTTTCATTGTCATCTACATTGTGATCTTTATTTTTTTGTAATCTGTTATTACAAGTAATCCTTTCCACACATCTGTTCGCTAATTCAATTTTCTAAAAAAATAGCCTTGTCGAGAACGTGTCACTATGGACATTTGTAAGATCCGTTACGTGTTTCTTTGATTTTGTTAAGTTTGAATAAAGTTCGCAAACGAAGGGTAACAAAGTTATCAATTTCAAATATTTACATGCATACGTAATCATATGAGAGACTTTTCTATAAAATGCACAGTTTTCAGTGCAATATTCTAACTGGTTTAACACACAAATAGAATAACTTGAGTCGCTTTGCAAGTAGGGACAGGATAAAACTGTTAATGTTTGAACGTATAATAGAAAATTTGTCAACAAAAAGTATTATTAAGTATTATTTTTGATATTATTAAAATACAATAATTGCATAATGATCTAAAGTTTTATAAGACAGATTTATTTGCATTCGTTCCTTCAAAATATACAGGTAAAAAATAAGTCCCCCTGAGAAAAGTGTATTTTTCTGTTACAAAAATGTAAAATGTGCTCATGAAATGTTACACATTTTTAATGTGCAAAAAAGGTTCATTCAACAGTTAACCTATTGCTTCAAATGTTGCCATTTATAAAACTTGATAAAATAAAAAAAAACATCAAGTATTGACTTTGTAAATTACAGTGTTGATATGCGTGTTGGAAAGTATGAATCTTTGTTGGGTGACCTTCTTCACAAATATGCCCCCCCCCCAAAAAAAACATGCGTGTTATGATTAGACCAAATACACCCTGGTTTAATGCTGAGATTCGCAAGGCAAAATGTCGTATCGTAAAAAGGGAACTTAAACTTAAGTGGCGTATATGGAACCGTCATTTATACTGTAAACAACGACAAGTGGTCAGAAATGTGATCGTGAAGGCTAAAACTGGCTTTGTTTGTTTGCTCTTGCGCATCAAAAGAGTCTTTTTCGTGTGGTTAATAACAAAGCTGTTGCACAAGTGGCAGAAGCCTGAGCCAATTCTTCCTAATTGTACTTCTGACCAGATCTTGCAAAACAGGTTTGCTGAGTATTTTGTGGTAAAATTGCTAAATACGTACAGTTTTGATGGTCTTGTGTTGTGTAAATGATAATGTACTTGCTTCTGATTCTGTATCTCATCTCACTGAGTTTGAGGCCAGCCACAGAGGAGGAAGTAATTAAAATACTAAGGGATGGCACCAACAAAGTCTGTGATTTATACTCATTAACCACATGGTATAAAAATGTGCTCATAAATTGTTCCATCTATGACATTTATTCTAACACAAGCCTCTTATTATAACCTTTCCACTGACCTCAAGCTGCATATAATTATTAGGCCCTCTTCTCAGAAGTCCTGGTTTAAGGAGGATCTCAAGAACTTTCGTCCTGTTGCAAATTTAGGAAAGATGATTGAGTCGCACTGTGTCCTCTCGCCTTTTGTCTGTTATTACTATGCATGATTTTACAGGGATCCCATTCCAATCTGCAGAGCCATCATACATAGCGTCGAAACAGCACTACTACGTGTCAAAATGATTCCTACGTGCTATGGACCGTGGCAAAATTCTGCACTTGTATCTACTCGATCTCGTGCTATTGGGCATTGAATACTGTACACTGTTAAAAAAATTTCCGTAAATTTACGGAAATTTCTGGCAGCATATTCCAGAAACATTTTAGGGTAAATTTTAAAATTTTGTCAATTAACGGAACTTTGACAGTAATTTTACAGAAATTTGTCTCATATTACGGAAAAAACTGTTATTTTAACAGAATTTTTTTCCGTAATTTAACATTACGGACAAAAAAAAAAGTCCGGAAAATTTTTGCTGCCAGAAATTTTTGAATATTTCCGTAAATAAAATTTTTTATGTTTTTTTTGTTTTTATTTTTTTATTGTTGTTCTAAAACAGAATTTACCGGAAACTGTTTTCCTTAATTTAACGGAAATTGTAACGAGTGTAGACCATATGCATAACATCATAATCAGGCCCGTACCAGGAAGTTATATCGGGGGGTGCGGATTGCCAGAACGGACCTTTTGCGTACCAAACAAAAATTTCGGCTAGCTGCCTTCGCCGGTTGACCCAAAATTTTTCACACCGTCGTCTCCAAATTCTGAAGAGCGGGGGGGGGGGGGGGGGTGGGGGGGAAGAAAAATATCGTCTCCGCTTTGAGAATGTAACACGACAATCTATGCGAAGGTTAACAACTGCTTCGGTCATTCATATACCATTATACCAATACAACCACACCACTTAAACCAACTTTTATTGACAACACGGACCCTAAACATGGCAAAAGCGGACCTTCAACATCATAAAGCGACCTTTGTCATTTTTTTGGGTGGGGGGGGTGCTTCGGACCCCCCGCCCCCCTCCCTGGCTACGGCCCTGATCATAATACACAGACTTGAGAACAACATCAGGGGTGCAGCACTGAGTTGGTGTACATCATACCTACAAATAGATCACAGGTTGTGCGTGTTGGAAATTCCTTGTCAGACACAGTTTCCTTGACTACTTACTCTGTTCCTCAGATCAGTGCTTGGACACATTGGTTTGTCATCTACACCTCACCAGTCAGATATCATAACAATCATGACACCAAAATCTACATTCATTTGATTCATCATCACAGGAAGGCACGCATGATTCTATTCATCAATTGGAGGCATGCATTGAGGACATTCGGCAATGAATGAGAAAACTACCTCAAACTGAATGATGACAAGACGGAATTCATTTTAATTGGCTCAAAACAGAAACTCAACAAACTCACAGACTTGCGTATTACGATTGGTAACTCATCCATTGCCCCAGTCAATCAGTTTCGTGACCTTGGTGTCATCATAGATGCTTCAATGACTATGGATTCGCACATATCCCCTATAACTAAATCAGCCTCCTCTCAAATTAGAAATCTGGGTAAAATCCGTAAATTTCTCGGTAACCAGGCTACGGAACAATTGGTCCATGCTTTTGTAACCTCGCGTCTAGACTTGGAAAACTCTTTACTTTTTGGACACTCAAAGGAACAGATCCATCGCCTCCAGCTGAAACAGAATACTGCTGGCCGTCTTGTTACACGCACCAAGCCTTCAGACCACATATAACTCCTATAATCTCAAATATCTCCGGAAAAACGAAGGGGTTCTATGGATGTTTTTACATCAGAGGGTCCGTTACTATGTTTTGTTTTGAATATGTATCGTAATTGGGTCTGAACCTATAGAACCTAGCGAGAAAATTGAACGTGTTTGTCGGGTACTTCGGTGCTCGCAAACACGGAAAAGTGAACACGCAATCGCTACGGGCCTCATCCCCTTTTCCCACAATGCCTTTCGGTATTAGAATTTTCAAACGCTAGTTTCAATTTACGCCAACTTTTTTTCAATTTTAGAAACAGGATATACGTATTTACCGGACCGCCGTAACACTACGGCGCTCCGGTAAGTACGTAAGTAGATGCGACCGTAGCGATTGCGTGTTCACTTTTCCGTGTCTGCGAGCACCGAAGTACCCGACAAAAACGTTCAATTTTCTCGTTGTCACAATAAATGGCGTTGAATCTGATCTTTTCATCACGCGCGGGGATCCTTACGGCAGCATTTTAGGAACTCTTTTATTTTTGTGCTATGTCAATGATATGCCAAATTCGGTTGATTGTTACATTTACAATATGTTGATGACAGTGCACTCATATGCACTGATAAGGATCCAGAAAAAAATGGGCAAAATCCTTAAAACTAATCTGGAAAATGGCAATAAGTGGTTGATTGAAAACAAATTGTCTCTGCGCATGGGCAAGACTGAAATGATTCTGTTAGGGTAAACTAAGCCAGTATACTGATTTCTCCATTGTTTATGATGGCCAAACATTTTGTTGCTTACCTTCGTCTAGAGTAAAACCAGTATCTTGATGGTGAACAAATCGTTCTTGTTAGTAAATTCTCGACACAATTTCCTTTACAGGCAGGCTAATTATTTTAATAGGATGTAAAGAAGACAATTTGCTCAGCCATACCTCCATGCTCAGCCCTGGTGTTGTGTTCTTTTGATTATTCCATCTCATCTCGGTATAGTCACTGCAGTGGTATTTACAAATACCATGCTCGCAGGCTGCAATGTGCTCAAAACAAAGTGACCAGATTCATCATGAATAAAGACTTTCGTTACCATATCATTTCTGCTGACATCCAAACTCTCGGCATTTTGAACATCAGCACATGGGCTAAGCAGCTTCGCTTAAATCATGTTTTAATAATTTTAACGAAACCTGTCCTGATTATATGAGAGAAAATTTTGTTAGCGTGTCTAGTATTCATCGTCATAATACAAGGGGAAGTGTTTTACTTTTATCTGCTGTTTTCACAGATGAAAAAGTAGAAGAATTCATCGCCAATACCATGGACACCTGGATTGCAAAGAGGACATATTCGGGTTTTTTTTTCAAAGTCGTTGTATTTATACGAAATAGGGAATTTGATTATTATCTGTTCTAAATTTGCTGAAAGTGGAAAACTTCTTGAGTGGCAACTGAATTTTCAAACTTGAGAGAGGTTTGAAAATACAGTAGTTGATACTGTTGGAGCTCAATAGCTCCGAGAGCCGGGTTTGGATATAGGCCTACTGATCATGAAGCCTTTGACTGATCAATTTAAGAAGTAAATTTGGAATAACCAAATAGGACTGAGGCCACTCTCGTTAAGAATATTTTAATGGGCAAAATCCTATTATCGTTTTAATCTAAGAGATGTAATGTAATAGCCTAAAACTCGAAGTTTAGCTAGGATTAGTAACCTGCAATTCTGTAGTTGTTAAATATTTGAGCTATGTATTGTTGTACTGTATTGCCTATTTATTGATATTTATGTAGGGGTAAAGTGGGGTAATATGGACCCCCGGGGCATTATGGACCCCCCTTATAACTTTGAACTAGGGGTAGTAGGAGTGACCTTTCTGTTGGTACTTGAAAGAACATCATTCAACTACTGTAATTTGGTTATTAACGGAAGGAGTGTCCTGAAAGTCAAATGAAATACTTAAATTTAAAATTTTCATCACGTTTTCTTATTTATTTATTTATAACAATTGGCTATATAAAGCCGGGACAAGCCCAATAGTGACAAAGCACTAAATTAAAGGGATGCCCATAAAAACACACACAAAAAAGAGGGCAGCCTTAAAACCCAAAATGAAAAGATGTGACGGATGGAAAAGCGAAAAAAAATGGACCAGACGAATGAAAAAAATAGGACAGCTACAGGATGTGACGGCAAACAGCGGTTTTGAAGGCTTTTAGGGAGGTGCACTTGACAACATCCTCGGGCAGGTAGTTCCGTAATGCATAAAAAGACCTTTTGGAAAGCGAGAGCCTGCGGATGGGTGGATCAAGAGAGAGGCTATTGAGATTGCGAAGGGTGGGTCTAGGGTGAGACTTAGGGATTAGGAGAAGAGCAAAGGTGGTTGAGAATCTTGAAGAGATGGCTCAGGACAGCAATGTCACGGCGCTTAGATAGGGGAGGAAGATTGGAAGCAAGGAGGAGATCTTCGTGAGAGAGATTCCAGGACTGGAGAATAATTCTGCAGGCAAATCGCTGAGTAGATTCCAACCTGTTGGTTAGTGTGATGTTTAAAGGATGCCAAGTGATACTGCCGTCCTCAAGGATGGGTTGAACCAAGGCAAGGTACAGAAAACGGCGTGTGGTAGGGGAGGCATTGTTAAAAGCCCTGTGGATATAGCCTATGGTTTTCCACATGTATATTCCAGGATAAATTTTCAGAGATGTAAATACCAAGGAATTTAACAGAGGAAACTCTTTCAATCACCTGGTTATTCATGCTGAGACAGAGGTTGGGAAAGGGATTTTTCTTGGTGGAAATGACCATGAGTTTAGTCTTGCTGGCATTGGCAGTGAGATTGTTGTTGGTAAACCAGTTATGAATAGTATCAATGTCTGCTTGAAAGCTGGTGATACTGTCAAGGCTGATGGGTTTGAATAGGGTGGTGTCATCAGCACAAAGAACCAAGAAACTGTTGAGAGAAAAAGAAGAATGAGAAAGATCATTGATAAAGATAAGAAAGAGTAGCGGCCCCAGGACAGAGCCCTGGGGAACACCAGACAGAACAGGGACAGGATCAGAAGAAATGCCATGAACGGAAACAGACTGTGTACGGCCGGAAAGGTAGGAACTAAGCCAGCAAAGAAGGGGACCAGTGATCCCAGCAGAAAGGAGTTTACGCAAAAGAGGGCCATGGGGGACTTTGTCAAATGCCTTACTTAGGTCGAATAAGGCAACAGCCACACTTTGCCCCGTCCCATAAAGTTATATCTCTTATTATGTCATTGACGTTTTAAAACATCCCTATTTTCTCTTGAGCCTTGTTTTGGAGGTTGTTACCATGGCAACATGTAGTACTGACTTTACCCATGTACCAATACATGTATCAAATTCATATCTCTCATCTAATTAAAAATGGCTGGATACATTGTGTATGTGTGATCTGGGGTAATATGGACACCCTATATCTCCATGTAGAAACTTTATGGGACGGGGCAATATGGATCATATGAGGTCCATATTGCCCGGCCTCTATTACCAATGACGGGGTGGTCCATATTGCCGACGAATGGGTAATATGGACCCTTTGCAAAAAAGTTTGAAAGCCTATATCTTTTATTTGGTTAGAGATGAATGAATATCTTTTGGTCTGTACCTACCCGTGAACCAAAGCTATCAATTGATAATGAAAAGTTGTTAAAGAATAAAATAAAATTCTTGAAAATTACGATCTTGCGTAAGGGGTCCATATTACCCCACTTTACCCTAATTATTTTGATAGATTTAATGTTTATTTTCAACCCATTTTTATCGTAAGATAAAATGCACATAATTACTTAATATCATAATATTACTTAATATCAGGGTTTGATTTTTCAGTAATTGTCGAAGTTGTTGATAGACATCTTAAAATGGAAAATGCGAACAACTTATCCTGAGCTAACAGAATGAACATTTTACCATCATCACCGCCATTGTTATTTTTATCATCACCTTAGCTATAGTAATCGCACCATTCCAGCAGTAGAAATCAACGGGTTTCATGCAATTGAATACGTATTCGACTCCTCAGAACGCAGCGAATCAAACATTTGGGTTTTGACAAACTGTCAAATCACATTCCACGGCCATTTTGAATAAGAAAACAGCTGTGTTTTGATATTTCATTCAGTTTGGAACCATTCACGTCTTTACACGACTTAAAAAGTCATTTCCTTTTATTACCCGCATTCATATTAAGTATAACTCCAACTTTCAAACGCCGTTTTCTTAGAACTAGCATTTATGCTGATTCGACAGTATGCAGAACCCACGACGATATGAATCGCATTTATGCCTAATCTGACCACTGACCTCTACGATAAGGATAAGGACCTAGCCTAGTGCATAATTGCACGCGACCGTATGGGTCAGTGCAGGCAGCCCGAGAGCCGAAGGCTCGAGGGCTGCCTGCACTGACCCATAAGATGAAGTGCAATTATCCTGTCGAATGCACTGAGGCGTGGTCCTTATCCGTCATATAGTATCAAATCATTACATTAACATTAATAATTAACGTAATTTATCAAAATTTTGAGGTAGATTTTTAAAATAAATTAAAAACACTTCTACACTCCAACATGTCCAAAGTTATATACTCTATAAATAGTGCCAAAAAGACCTTGACGCAATTCATTGTTGATTAGTTTGTTTTGAAAATGATCTGGAAGTGCGAGAAAGATCAGACTCTCTAAGACTCTCTCTCGCACCTCCCTGGCAGTTTCAAAACAAACCCTTTAGTGATGAAACGCGCCAATGAAATTGAAAGAAAGATACACTTTTCGCATTGCCCTTACTTTTTTCAAAACAAACCCATCAGTAACGATTTGCATATAAATGCATATGAATTTTCTTCTACCAATTCCAACGCCCACTGTATTAGATGTTAAAGACCAAAGCAGACATGCATGTACAAAACGCGTTGACGTCACTGCACGTTAGCAGCTTTACTTTCTGAACGGCTTTCGAACTTGACATTAATTATAACATACGGAATTTTATATTTAAGATCAATATTTAATGTCAAACGTATCGTCCTTTGAGAGTACAAAAAAGCTTGTTCTCGTTAATTAAAATTTACGCGTTTTAGAAAGAAACAGTACAAAGTCACATTATTTGGAATGGTCTGCGCATGTGAATTCAACTAATACTTTATACGAGAAACCAATATTTTTTTCAACACAATAATCTAAGTCAGGACTGACACCATAGATTGTAGATACTGAGTTCGTAGAGGGTATATATACGGTGCAGACATGTTAGTCGATATCAAGTGATTGACGGTATTTCTAGTTGCTACTCAAGTACGTTTTCTGAAGAGCGATCTTTGGTGCTGGGATGGGCAGGCGTGATGATCAAAAGTACAGATGTACTGTCTTCAGGTGTATATTTGCTAGTTGTCCAAAGATATCACTTTTGTATAACCTTCGGTCGTTTATAATCTGAACAGGTATACTGTCCTGTAAGTAAGTATAAGCTGCCCTGTGCAAACCTATTACAACCGACCAATTCTGAATACTTTTTGAATTAATGAATCAGCTATTTTGAATGTTCAATTTGAAAAGAGCCGGGAATCGAGCCATTTGCGTATTAGTTGAAATGAAAAGGCTTTGAAATCGTGACCTGTGAAATCGGCAAGTGAATGGAATCACAAAGCTATAATCTTTTAAGGGGGGGGGTATGGGGTCTGCATTTGGTAAATAATTGTTCTATTTACGAAAATGAGATAATGCAATGTCTTAATTGTGTAGATTGTCATCTACAAAATGCTTTTTATTCGATCACAATCGGACATTCGGTTCCCGAGATATGGCTGATCAAAGTGAAGCAGTGTACGCGAAATTTGCCAAAAACGCATAGTCTCCTATACTTTTATCATGTGAAAAATTTAAATGGGTTATATTTAAGATATTTTAAAAGATATTATTTATACGCCATTTAGCGCATTTATTTTGGCTAAGTCGAAGTAAATAATACTTATATTATTTTGTCCATAATTTAAAGTAATTAAATGTACTGGGTAAGTGATTTTTTATGTATTTTATTGTTTTCTCACCCTGCGATATTTAAGAAAATTATTTTAAAAATTAATTACAGGACAATGGATGCACCGATTTCGATGATTCTTTCATTAATAATTATGATAATTCATTATAAATTGAAATTTTACAAACAAAATCCATATTTCACATCAAAAGCGCCCTCAATTTGTCTAAATGTTTCGAGTTCTATAACTTGTTTCGTTAAAATACGCAAACAACCAAAACGAAAACGAACGTAACTAGAGAACGCTACATGTTATGCACATGAAATTTGGCACACATATTGAGCACATATAGGGATAGTGAACCATGAAGGCCGATTTTCAAAATTGTGTTCCAAATTCAAATTACGCCATGAAATTATGTGATTGGTCGATTGCCGGTTGCCATGGCAACGGTATCCGGCTTCACGGTTCACTGCGTATCAACCCCGTCCACATGCCACCCAAGTTTTGTCCCAGTAGCTTATTTAGTGTTTTTAGTTACGTTCGTTCTAGGGTTTAGGTCCAATCGGAGGCCTTACTGGTTACCATGGCAACCAGAGCAACAATTGACATTAACTTTAAAACTTTGTGACATGGGCTACAATATGATGTAATAACATGTATATAACCACTATTTAGGAAATTAAGAAAATCACGTTCAAGTTCACTGCTTCAGACCCCCATACCCTCCCTTAAATTGGAGTGTGGCTAGTTACCGTCATTTCAGAGGCCACATTTATTTTTATTTACTTTCTTCAACGTCTTCCCTGCATAATAGATTTCCTTTTTTAGTCTGTAGCTTTTGGTAAGATTTTTGTTAAATAACATTGGGTATAATGTAGTACCATACAGGGTGAGTCAAAAGATTGACACCTCGATTTCAAAAAATATAAAAATATTAACACAACAGTTTAGAATATTGGTTTTTTATACACGAAAACAATAGCTCATTATCGATCACTATCTTGGTAAAGAAATCTGAAGTTTACCTTTCGCATATTGGAGATACGGTGTAAAGTTGAACGGAAAGCCGCCAAACATATTAACCACGGTTGTACAATTCTTCACGGCCACAGCAACAAAGCAATTGAGTTACTGTCATCTAATGCTTAATACTTTTGTATTTTGTTCTACAGTAACCATTTAATAATCCGTAGAAACTGTTTATTGATCTATTTCTTAACACAGTTACTGACAGTAGGCGTAACAGGGCAGATGGGAAGGGGAGGCACGGTCCCTCCCCTAGGGCCTTACCAGACAAAAGCTTAAGCTAGCGGTAAAACAGGAAAGAGGGAAAAGGCCAGCGAAAAGGAGTAGCGAAAAGGAGAGGAAGGGATGGAAAAGACTTGAGATGCAAAGGGAAAGGCAGATGACGTTCAAGGTCTGTATTTCCAAATATTGATTCCACAAAGTAACCCCCTCCCCCACCAGGTTATGAAGGAGCCGGCCGGAAAAGTGGGTCAAACCGCCTGTATTGCAACAGATTGCCTATAATATTTGCATTTCAGTTTTCGGTGAAAATATATGTGAACCATTTCGAACATTTATTGAAGTAATGCTTCAAACTTTGGGGATGTGTAAGATTCATGATTGTTATGAATTTCAGAATAAATGCAAATAGTTTGGACATTTTCTTTGATGAAGTTACACCAAGGTATCAAGCAAGCAAAGATGTCATAATGTACTGTGTAACTCATCCACAGTCCCTTGGGGCCAAATTCCCCAACAGTGATTCCGTGGACAGAGTGAAAATGGGTACTATTCTTTAACGTTACCATTAACTTCCGCAATGCAAGTTCAAAATCAAAATTCAAATTTCCTAGTGGTGAAATGATCTAGTTTTTATATGTGGATAATCGGTATCTTTGTAGATTTTTTCACTCTGCTGGTAGAAAATTCAAACAAAACGAGTGTAACTCTTTTTGACTCACCCTGTATGAGCGAGTTTTTGTTGTCTAGTACGTTCATGTTGATTTAATCATGGGCCCTAAACCTGATTAAAACCACAGCTAAGCGAAATGTTATATTGAGTAGAGATAATTTAATCCTGACAAGTCCTGATGTAACATGGATGTTAATGTCAGCGGACAATGGATAGGGTTAAGCATAATTATGTTTGTGTGGCCTTTTTTTTCAGTCCAATAATTCTATCGATAGTTTCCTTGGTAAGTAGCCCTCCTCTCCTGCTAATGGAACGGCTGGTCACATGGTTTGAGGTCGGTCTTTGGGAAAATACACATAGAGTTTGTGACTTGTGGGTGACCCGCGTGAATTATTCCTGATGACCCTGCATAGCTGGTGAACCGTGCATGTATCTGATGACCCGTGAATTATCTGACAGAGCCCAGTGCATTCGTGAAATAATGCACGCTGAAAACAAAGAGAATCTAACACGAGAAGTATATACATGGATATCGGGCCTTGCCGCACAGTTGAATGGTCGCCGAGTGAAACAACGGAGTTGCTTTTCGCGCTTGGCATAGCGGGAAACAATGCATACAACACCTGCTGGTGCACATATTCCACACATGTTCTACTGTTATACAAAATTCCTTTAACTTTGACAAGTGTATGCATTGTTTCCCGCCATATTGCCAAGGCGAAAAGCAACTTCCTGTTGCTTCACTCGGGGACTCAGACCCGCTATCTATCTGTAGAGGTCAGTGAATCTGACTCGCAAATTCGATAATCTCTGCAAGAATTTTGTATTTTCTGTCTGTACGGAGTTTCTCATATGCTTCTCGAGAGATCACAATCTACTTCAATTTGGGGAATACGATTTTCAACAAGGTTATCTACTAAAGAAATAAAACATAAGGTGCCAAAATCACACAAAATACAACTGGAATTATTTTACTAAAATTAGTCAACTTGTAGAAATTCTGGGGAAAAAAGTTGTTTGCACCCAGTAAATTATTTTCCTTAATTTGGGGCAAAATAATAATCCCCACAAAGCAAATTCTTCTCCTTTTCCACTCTGTACGTTGACCATGTTGACAATGAATTTGTTTCTGTGACAAAATATCATTTAAAGATATAGCGCATATATTTACGTGTATAATTTTAGCATTCGGACAGAAATATGTATTGTAAGCTGTTGTTCATGATAAAACGTGTCGGTATGAATATGATTTCTAATAGTAAGGCGAAGATCTACAACTCGGTTTTACAAACAGTTCACCGATACGGTTTGAATGACCTCTTAATTGCCATTTTCTGATACAACCAATTTAATTTGTGTCGATACTGTATTGCAATTTTCTAAGTGTGATATGAAAGAAAAATTACTATACATGCTGATATTGACACAAGGATTTGGGAAAAAATAGTCAGATGTAGCCTTTATGAAATTCAATTCAGTACTTGCTCTGGGCATTTAACAGTCAAATTCCAATGAAAATAATTATTTAAAAGTGGCCTTGCGGATTTGATTTTATGTATATCTTTTAAAAAACCGATTTATTATTATTATTATTCTCATATTTTTTTCATGGACAGCAGTTACCCTTAGCAAAAGTTAACATTTTTAATTGCATATAGGAGTCGCGAATCTTTAGTGGAGTTCAAACATGTTCTTTCAATGAAAATATGATGTTCTCAGAAAAAAAATATTAACAAATATATTTTGTAAGAAATGGTCTATAGTCTGCATACTAATAGGTACCTACCTTATTTTAAGTATTTTAATGCATCGACCAACAGAATGGAATAGTCAACTGCAGTATGTATTTGTTAAGTACAATAAATTAGCAAGATGCTAACATGTATGCAAAAATGCATTGTTATATAATGATTTTAATAAATTTTGTGTTTACTGGCAAACATTAACCATGGCTGTCGGTTCTGTATTCTGAATAATGCAATTGGAATAGCACCACATATCAACCGCGTTATTTTGGCAAATACTTTTTTGCGTTTTCCCTGATTTGCATAAATCAACCAACCTTACTATGGTACAATGACTACTTTCAAAATACATTAATTTTCAAGGATTATTACCTCTGTTTTGTATATGTTTAATTTCTTATCAATGTCGATTTCAGCATATTTTTTCTGTTCAATTTGCGGAATTTTAATGCATTTCTAACCCAAATCAATGGCTAGTTGGCTACGATTACCAAACATACAAGAACAACTAACCGATGCTCCCATAGGCATGCACTTTGTTTGTGTGGACAAAGGTCACAAGTACGGAACTAGCTGCCTTAAAAGCATAATTTTCTTTAAAATGGTTTTTTTCTTCTTCCCCAAATCAAAAGGCATGACTACAAGACCAGTCACCTGAACCCACTACGCATAATGCCCCATATGGGGGTGCTTTGTTTGGGGTAAAATGTCATGTAAGCATTGTAGCAGTTGTACGCCCTCATATTGCTTTTGTCGTCCATCGGAAGTAGACTTCGGAACCTTCAGTTTTGTTAAGTATATGGTTGAATTTATAGAAATTTATGTGGGTTGGGATTTCTATTTCCAACATGTAGAATTGAATAGTAACGGAAAGCGGTTACAAACAAAATTATCACTCCAGTTCTGGTCATTATATTATGAATAGTTAATAAGTTTTCAATTATATGAGGATTGAGAGATTTTACGTATTTGACACTCCAAGTGTTCGTTATGACACTATCCATCCCTATGTGCACAGGACTCCCGCGCGCCGCCACTTGGCGTGACGGGGCACCGTATATGTGGATGGCTTCGAGCGGCTGACACCAGTTATTGTGGGTTTGTGGTGAGGACGAACCCACCATTTGCACCTTAGAGTCGGATGAAGCACAGAGTTTGCGACTTGCCTTCAACTTTTGATGGTTTATTAACACTATAGCTACCGCTCATCATCACTACACCCTTCGGTGTCCCGGGAAATTATGTAAAAGTACAGAAACGTGGTTAATACACTTCAAACTACTTATTGTTACAATATTTTACAACTTATGTGAGGCCGTAGTGATTTGAAAATTCCTATTTTTATGGTCAAATTACAATTTGTCAATGAGGGCTCCCGCCTAACACGCTGGGCAGTTCGTGAACATGATAATGGTTTAGCATTATCATGCATCCCTACAATTACACCAGAATACATGTATATGCAATCTACAATTAAAACCCTAAGGGACATTATATATATGGAAACACTGACACATCCTACATAACTTTTTAACTTATACCCTTCGTGCCACTGGTATCCAGTACCAACGGTTTTGTTGGACACCACAATCAGTGTCCTGTTATATAACGCTGCTATCCACCTGAGCAACGACCACCCTCAATGCCCGACGTGCAATGCTGCTATCTCCCTGCAAACACCACCTTCATGCCCGGCATTTGCGCTCTGCTACTCTCTAGACACGACATCTTCAATGCCTCGGTGTAGGCGCTGCTGGCTCTGGGCACGACCATTCTCCATGCCCGGCGTGTGACGCTCTCTCTATGCACGACCCCCTCAAGGCCTCGGTGTATGGCGCTGGCTGTCTCCTGGGCACGACCACCTCAATGCCTCGGTGTACGGCGCTGCTGTCTCTGTGCACGACCATTTTCAATACCCGGCGAGTAACGCTATCTATAGGCACGACCATTTTCACTGCCCGGCGAGTGACGCTATCTCTAGGCACGACACCCTCATGCCTCGGTGTATTGGGCCTGCTGTGGTAACTATAATACTTGTGATGATATGGGTCCGTGTTTCCATGACTTAACACAAGGGAACATTTAAATTTTATTTCACCTGGGATTGGGGTGAAAATCACCCCCCTTTCCTTACCATACATACCATTCGAAACATCTGCATGTGCCATTTTTCCCTACTACTCTTTGCGATGGAGGATCGACCACACACTCTCTCAGCTCATCACCTAACATGTGTGTATAACTACCCGACCTCCCTATAATCAACTATCTCTACATGTGGGCTAAAATGCTTACCGATATTAATATTTGTGTAAGGGTTTGCATGTTTGAATGAGTGTGTATAAGGGTGTGTCATTTAAGAGTGGTGTAAGTGCACGTGTGGGTGTATGAAGGGTGTGATTGGTGGGTGTGTGAATGTAAATGAGTGGTGTGGTTGTGGGTGTTGTTGTGGAAGTATGAGGGTGTGTATGTGTGGACGTATGAGGGTGTTATGTGTGGGTGGTGGATAAGTAGGGGTTGTGTATGTTGTGGTGTATGAAAGATGAGGTGTGAATTGTGGATGCATGATGGTGGTGGTATGTGTGGGTGTTGCAGTTGGGTGTGATGTGTTGTGTGTGCAAAGTCTGAGGGGGTGTCATGTGGGGTGTGTTGGGTGTGTGTCGTGTCTTCGGTGTGTCTGTGGGGGTAGTGTGGCTGTCTGCGGGTGCTGGTGGCTGTCTTCGGGTGTGTCTTTGTGGGTGTGTCCTGTTTTGGGTGTGTGGGTTTGTGGTGGCCGGCTGCGGGTGTGGTCCTGGTTTGGTGTGTGGTTGTGTGTGTATGGTCTGCGGGTGTGTCTGTGTGGGTGTGGTGGCTGTCTGCGGGTGTGTCTGTGTGTGGTTTGTGGCTGTATGAGGGTGTGGGCTTTGTGTGTGTTGGCCCGGATGAGTGTTTATGTATGTGTGCACATATTAAACAAAGTCCCTAAAACAAACTACAGAGAGTTTCGATCGGCCTATCCTACGATGAACTATACTGCGATCCGCGCATGCGACCGGCCTGACGTCAATAGATTAAAATAATAAATTCCCAGTGTAAATCCATACCCGGAGCTGATGTACATTCCTATCATTTAATTTGTGGCGCTTTAGCATTACTGCAAACATGGACCATACTGATCTTTTTACTTCATTTCACTAACAGTATTCAAAACAAACAAATAAAAAAAATAAAAAAAATAAAAAAGTGTTTTAATAATTTTAATTTTCATAATATTAATCAAATAATCTCAGCTGTTTTTACTTTCAAGCTTCATTTGCAACTATGCCTTAAATTGGTGAACCTGATAAACCCATCCATCACTCTTAACATTGAATCTAGATTTTACCAAAATATTTTCTACCCTCATAAAATCATAATCAGTTTACATGAATTTGATCACCCCACACCGCTTTTCCTGTACGCATGGCATCTTACATCTTAAATTTGAATACTCCCAATACACAGCACTGCGCATGCGTTGCACTAAATTGCAATTGTTTTACCGACCGACCCGTACGCGCAATGCATGAAGAAAAGAAAATGGCGTTGACACTTATTGCAGCCATAAGGCCATAACGTATTGCCGCACGCGTTGCGAGACATTTCATTGCAACGCGTTGCAACATTTCGGCAACGCGTTGCAGAAATTATTGCAACGGTTGCGGCGTCGGCCATTAAGAATGACGAATTTCTGTGACGTTTTCAAAATAGACACACACGGCGTTGCAAAGTATCTATCAACGCGTTGTGGAAACTCACAACTGCGTTGTCACAGCCTCACAACTCGTTGCGACCTTCACACGCGTTGCTACCTTGCAACGCGTTGCGAAGGTCACAACCATAAGGGTCCTAACGTATTCCGCAACGCTTTTGTGAGAAAGTAGCAACGCGTGCGACATTTTGTCAACTCGTTGCGACTTTACGGCAACGCGTTTGCGGTGTCGCCAATCAATCAAAATCATACATTTCTGTGACTATTTCAAAAAATAGATCCACAACGCGTTGCTGCAAATAACGGTATGACCCTTATGGCCTTCACAACGCGTTGCAGCATTCACACGCGTTGCTATCTTCACAACGCGTTGTGAAACTACAACGCGTTGTGAAATGCAATAAGGTTCATAACGTATTGCCGCAACGCGTTGGTGAGTTTGCCAACGCTTGCAAAGGTCCAACGCGTTTGTTGATATTTATATTTTTGAAAACGTCACAGAAATTCATGATTTTGATGCCGACACCGCAACGCGTGTGCCGAAATGTCGCAACGCGTTGTGAATCTTGCTCACAACGCGTTGGCGGCAATACGTTAATGACCCTAATGGCTTGTGGACTTAGCACGCGTTGTTGGATAGCTTGCAACGCGTTGTGAGCTCGCCACGCTGTGAGGTTGGGCAACGCGTTGCAAAGTATCTAGCAACGCGTTTGTGGGTCTATTTTTGAAATACGTCACAGAAATTCATTATTTTGATTGGCGACGTCGCAACGCGTTGCCGAAAAATGTCGCAACGCGTTGCTACTTTCTCGCAAACGCGTTCAGCAATACGTTATGGCCCTTATAGCTTGCCATAGACACTAACATTACAAGCATCAGCCGGGCAAGCGTCACGCACGGTGCTTAATACGCACGGCAATTTGAGACCTAAGTTTTTAATCTCAAGTTATTCTAATTGCTACATTTCCCTACAAAACTAATTATATCATGCAAATCTATACATCCTACTAGCGCTCCTACCCCCTTAACCTTGATTGGAATGGATTTGAAGTCAAATCTATCAGAAATACTTGTGATATCTCGGCTTTCGCATCGGAAACAACAACATTTTGCCTAGTGTAATATACGCGTACAACAACGGCATTTGGACATGATTTGTAATCAAACAACAACTTCCACTACAGATTACATTGTGCAACGCATCAACCCGATATAAATTTGATATTACCAAAAGAAGCTCACCATGGCAATCTAGAACACTCCTACTAGCGGACAATCTATATTTTGATTGTACAATGGATCGAAAACCAATTTATATGCTGCTAAATAAATCGACAAACTTGAAGACAATTCTTTCTGAAGTTTTCCTGAAAAGTTCATGTCACTGTGTATACGGTCAATGCCCACTCACACACAAAAACGAGCACCCATTCGTGTCAATTTTTACATCGAAAACCTGAAATCACAGACAATATAAAACCATTACTACTGAGAGTGAGCTATCGTCTATTTAACTATGTTAAATTTAGATTATGAATTTTGACGACCAAATCAAGTGCAATTAACAAAGTTTTATGTTCCCGGAGTCTTGGTTGGAGATGCCGTACCTTCGGTGTCCCTGGAAATTATTGCAAAACTCTGAGACCACACCGTGGGCGCAGCTAGCGCCATGACCAATGACATCATACTCTATATGCCGACGTGACGTACGTAGTAGTAGTTCATTCCATAAAAATACTAAAGCTAAGCGGTGTTTATGTTTATGGTATTTATTTTAGCAAATCCTATTACTGACTTATTATTATTATTATTTTATTACCTTTAATAGTAGAACATTTCCAATTCCATTACACACGTATATAACCGCCCGTCTCGTCATTCAGAGGTTAATATAATAAGAAACCTCATCACACAGTAATTGACACGAAACCTTCAGCGCTATCACTGTCCTTCTTTCGACCTTCAGAGGTGTCCATTATAATCGTGAAAAACCTTATAATATTATAGTAAATTACACAGACACTTTTTCATTTAGTCTTGTGTAACTGGTAAGTGCGCGCACGCACAGCTGTAAACCAGTCCCCGTCGCAGGGGAGTGTGGTCGCATCCCTATAGATTTTCACAACGGGCCAATAGGTCAACCAACTTTTTTGCTGATGATTTCGAGGAATGGTCCAAAATTTGACAAAAAGTCCACCCTTTGATGATGAGTGTTGACTAAATCCAAACAAGGACGGGGGAGGGGGAGGTCCACTTTTACGAAAAATTCTGCGTAAAAGCGCAATTTTTTTATTCCAAAAGGTCTACTTTTTTCGAAGTCCTGTACCTCCCGAGCAAAAAACAAATCCTGCATACGGGCTTGAGTAAATCATTTAAAATTAACCTAATTAAAGTATATAATTGAAGTTGTAAACGAAGAACAATTATTGAATAGTAATGGAGACTAAAGAAAGTAATGCTAACTGTTTTTTGTCATTTATTTATGGCTGTATGGCATGCTGACACTTTCATAGGTAAAGACAGGCAATGAAAACATTTATCACATATCAGCTAATAGATTTGATGCTCAGAGTGCAAACGAAGTCTCCTGATTATTGTGATCATTACTTTATGGGTGAGAGTAAACTTTCTGAAGTTAACAATTTCAAATTACTTGGTGTTACTTTCAGTAGGGATCTTTCCTTTGACTCTCATATAGCTTCAATTTCAAGTAAGGTTTCAAAACTGTCTGGCTTCATCATCAGATGCACAAGAAATATGTCTTCTAATGCACTGATGAACCTCTACAAAGCTCTCATCTTGCCCCATATTATTTACTGTGCATGTGTTTGGGCACCTCATCAAAGTAATCATTTGGATAGGTTAGAGAAAGTGCAACAGAAAATTACACGGACTTTATTCTATAAGCAATCACCAAAGGCGGATGCTCGTCCACCTTACTTGAGCAGACGTCATGATTTTAATCTAGTCAGGCTTGAAGATGCTTTCAAAATCCAAAGGCTTGTTCTGGGTTTTAAGATTTTATATGATTTGACCCATACTTCTTTTATTTCTTTGATCCAACATATCATATTGCAGAGTACTAGACTTTTGCACCAATCTGCAAGGACTTCCTCTTTCTTCAATTCTATGTTTATTTCACTTCCACGTCTTTGGAATGAAATCCCATCTGATTTGCGTGCTGTCAATAATCTTTACAACTTTAAAGCAGGCTGTAAATCACACTTTTTAAGTTTACTAAATTAATATTGCTAAAAAATGTAGTGTTTTGTAAATTATTATGTTCATTTTGGAAACCATTTTGCTATAGACAGGGTAATTGTTTGCTTTTTCAATCAGTTTAACATCGACTGATTTTTTTTCATTGTGCATACTTTTGCCTTGCCTTTTCTTTTGATTTCCTATTAAGCGATCTTGCTCTGTGTGCATGTATCTTTGTTTCTCTTGGATATGAGAGCACCTTTGTGATCGGGTTTTTACAACCCATTCTCTTATCCAGAATTACTTGATTTTGCTTTGTCAATTTTTGAATGTATGATATATATTTATTATATTTCTGCTTCTGTATTTTGCAAGTAATTCAAATAAATATTATTATTATTATTATTATTATTACGTTTAGAATTGAAAATGAAGATGCATTTAACTAATTGATAAAAGAGAAAAACAAATTCTCATGATGATATTCACGGGGTATATTTTTTGTCGTAGTATCTGCGTTTCTCATACCCGAAATCAAAGAGAATCCTTTAATGAATCGTTTCGTTTTTCTTCGTTATGTTTTGAAAGACTAAAGTACTGCGTTGGAAAAGAAAATGTGTCCTTAATTTTAATTACAGTATTGTACCGGTGTGAAAGCAGATATAGTCCGCCGGGAGCCACAGTCCGGACTCCATAGACGATAACGGAATAAAGCATGAATCTAATGCTGTGTGAATAGTCAACTGAATCGAGTGCCCTATTCTTTACCTTTGCAGCTGGACTATGAGTACGGCGGACTATAATTGCTTCTATACCTGTACATTTTAATTTCATATGTTATACATATGCTATACATGTTATAAGTCAACTTACTCCCGATTCCAGAACAAAACCACAGCACCAAGTTTTCTGAATTAAAAAAATAAAAAGAGATACAATTGGTGGAGAAAGGACTGGATCCTTATCCTATTTTGGCCCATATCTAAGGATAGATGTCCACTTTTTGGAATACCATCAAAAAGTGAGAAGTTTTACTAGTATTTTGGGATGGTGGCTATATACGAATTGACCAGAGAGTACAAGAGTCTTAGGTCCGTATGCACAAAAGAGTTAGACCAGGTCTAACTTTAGACCCGGTGTAAAGAAACCGAGTGTCCCCCATGAGAGAGTGTCCTAGCTACCATAGCAACATGTACGGAATAAACCGTGACCTTGTAGACGAGGCCATTTGGGTACAGTGCTGAAACAAATGATGCATACAGCACTCAATGGAGAACACAATAGACATATCGGTGGTAGGACACTCAGTCACACAGACACTGTAGTATATGACACCGGTCTAAATTTAATTTTGTCCCACCAGAAAATACATTTTCCTTTACACTGACACGAGGTATTTTGTATTTATTTTGAAATTTGCATTTAAATCTTTCAAATTCGCTAGTTACTTTACGAAGAAAGTGTGAATAACTAACAATTTGAGGCAAAACTAATTTTGACTTAAACCGTGTCTAACTTTAAACCTGGTCTAACTTTTTGTGCATACGGACCTTAGAATCTACACAATCGGTGGCATAAAACACACTTAAAATACCTACTTTTGGCCATATGCCAAAAAACTGGCTTCACTCAAAATTTCTAGTAGAGTCGTATTAGATTAGGATTCAGTACCATCTCAGCTTATAGCTCTAGCCACTATATATATTTTTTTAATGTCAAAAGTTTTGTGCCGTATGTTTCTGAAATCTGGAGGCGATTTGTTTATTTAGCTGATTGCAAATCTGTATCAACAATGGACATTGAGTCAACTCCAACCTCTATATTGAGTCCTAAACACTTTCTCAGTCCTCTTCTAAACTGGCGATACTTCAAAGCATATATCATTGGATTAAGGCAACAATTGGAACTTGCCATACACACAGTAGTAATATAGAGTGGGCTTGAATAGTCCACAGGATGACCAAAATTGAACATCAGGAATATGATTTGGTTTGGTGTCCAGCAAACAACAAACACCAGAAAAACAATGAGAAGCGTTTTGAAAGTGTTCCGCCTGGCTTTCATGAGTTCACCTCCCAGAGAGTGTGCTACAGTGTTCGTTGTGTCTGTCGGAATGGTTGATACCGTACTGGTCGCTGTTCGTAATTGTGAAGTAGTGGACAGACGATTGGCTTTTTGTTTCAGAATATAGATGACACTTACATACGCAAATAACATAACGATGATAGGAATAAGATATTCAACCAGGAAAACTATAAGTCCCATTTCTTTCTTCCATGAGATTTCTAAAAAGACACAGGTTCCATTGTTATAGCCGTATCTTGCCAAGTCTGCTGACTTGTAGCCAATTGCGAGAATCCAGACCACCATTAAAATACAGGCGATAACACGGTTTTCAAACATTGGCTGATATCGAAAAGGGTATACAATCGCAATGTACCGTTCCAATGTTAGAACTACTAGATTGAAAGTTGAAGCAACTAATAAGATCCAAAGAATAACATGTCCATTCCATACTCGGCAGAAAACTGAGCCAGCTACACCAGGGGGTATGGGATTTGGATCTGGAACATTGGCGTGGAGTAATAGAAATAATGAAGCCATCAGGTCTATTGCAGCTTGGTGAAATATAAACGCATTTGTTACAGTGTGCAAAAACGCAACACGGAATATCACTACACATACAAGCCCATTTCCGCCAATACCAAAAATTCCTATCAATGTCTTGATAACTCGTAGAAATAGTATATTTTCCATTGCTCAACAAAGAGTATACTGTAGAATGACTAAAGAAACTGGCATGAACACCACAATACAAGTATTTGGTAAAAACCTTGTCACTTGAACTGCAACGTCAGTCCACGTTTTGCCTGTGGCTGATCAGTTCAATGCGATACTTTCATAATGATGGTAAATGTTTTCGCACATCGCTTATACCTCACATCTATCTAGTCAGAGCGCACGCGTCATTATTTAAGTGTGTTGATATTATAGATGCGGAATACTCCCTATACGTGAATTATCTCTTACGTCCATACAATTTTAGCTTCAGCACAAACTCTTGCAAGAAACGGTGGAACAGTGTGAAGAGCTCCTCAGAGGCTGGATTTACTTTGTGATAAGGTCTTTTTCAGGAAGGTCATTGATGCGGATGATCGCCTTTGAACTGCATCCAGTTATTATTATTGCACATTGTTTATTAAGCGCTATTCCAAAATTCAAAATACCTTAAAAGACCTTAGATTACATATGATAACATAATAACAATCAACAACAGCAACATTGAATATACTCTAAAAAACAGACAAAAATTGAGACGGCAAGGTGATGTTGCTCTAATCCAAGAATAATAGAATATTCCATCTTTGATCTGAAAGTGTTATAGATCGTCTTTCTTTAACTTCATTTTGTACATTTTAATTCACGCAAGGAATTTAAAGTTGTATTACTTGTTTACAACGCATACATATGTGTAAATCTATGGCCATTGTTGCCGTTGAAGGCTGCTCTAACATAACAGTTTGCCATTAGAGATCATACATCAGTGTGAGTCAAAAATATACACTTTGAAAAGTATATGTTGTGTCGTAGTGTATCAATGTATTAGTATGGTTATAAGTGTTTGAAGTTTGGGTAAGAAGGTTTGAAGATGTTTTTCTATAGTTTGAATGGTGCGGAATCCGAATATTTGGGTCCAACCATTGGAAAATGTGGGAAATTTTGTAAAATAAGGGGTAAAATTAGTACAGGGGTAAATTTGAAATCAAGTCAAATTATGTTTAAAGCGACATAATGGCATAAAAAATATTCAGACATAATGAAAAGGACCCTTACTGAAATCACTTCCACAAGTTTGAAAACAATTTGGATGTTTACATTCTGTAAAAACAGGAAAAACAGGAAAAGTTCCAGAGGGGGAGGTGGCAGTTCGTGGCAATTTCTGGAAAAAGGATGCTGACATTACTGCCAGCATTTGCAAAACTTGAAAAGCATGTTGTCATCAGCTCACAGACCATTGCTATTGTATATGTGCTAATCCCGGCTAATCCATCTTTCACTTGCCAGATCAATATCTTACTACAAGCCTAAAGTACAATGCCTGAATCCTGGTCTGAATGCTTTTGAGTTGTGTCACAAAACATGCTAGATACACTGTAATTTCTGTCAGGGATGTCAACACCTTGCTTTTCTGTTCCAGAAATTGCCACAAACTGCCACCTTCCCCTCTGGAACTCTTCCTGTTTTTACTGTTTTTACAGAATGTAAACATCCAAATTGTTTTCAAACTTATGGAAGTGATTTCAGTAAGGGTCCTTTTCATTATGTCTGAATATTTTTTATGCCATTATGTCGCTTTAAATGTACACAATGTATCTGTCTCATTATAAGGATTAAAAATAGGTATAGTTGTCTAGCCCTGGTAAGGTATACAATTTTGAGGTCCTTTTTGAGACCCTTGTTACATTTTGCCCAATAATTACGAAACCAAATACCAAACAATGTAAAATAAGGTAAGCCGAAGTTGACGAACAATTTGACACCAGTTTCAACAAAATCGGAGTACTGGGTAAGGTTTACCCCGAAGATGACCTTGAATCTTAATAGGGCTGTACATGTTTAACTAAAGGTCGGAACCTAGACAAACTATACTTTTTAATCCTTATAATGAGATAATACATCGGTGTACATTTAAACACAATTTGACTTGATTTCAATTTTGCCCCATTTTTTACAAAGTTCTCCACATTTCCTAGAGGTTTGACCATAAAATTCTGATTCAGCACCCTTCAAACTAAAGAAAAATATCTTCAAATCTTCTTCCCCAAACTTATGCTGGTGATACTCAGCTTTTCTGTGAGTTTAATAATAAGATTCCAGGTGATTTTGAGCATGCCCTTCAAAAACGTTCAAGCTGTATATCTGAAATAAACACCCGTATGTCAAATATATAACATACTGCAGATGAATCAAGAAAAGACAAAATTTTATTGTCTTTGCCACGCCCTGTGTTTTGAAAAATCGGTCTCCAATACGGTTAGATCTGGGTGACACCTCTGTTCCTGCATCTGTGTGTACAAAGAACCGTGGGGCTATGTTTGACATGTGAGTATGTCCAATCAGATTGGATCTGTCTGTAAGTGTGTAAATTACCATGTTCGTAATTAATAGCGTATTCGTAGGTTTATCACTTTTGATGCCTGCAACCATGCTGTACTATCTTTGGTCTTGTCATGCCAATTCATTACTATATGGTGCCAAAATAGATCTCGAAAGGCTCCAGCGCTTGCAAAATAAAGCTGCGCGCTTGGTGTACGCATGCGGTTGTGACCAGAGTTCTTCACAACTTTTGATTACTCTTCATTGGTTGCCTGTTAAGGAACGTATCAGATATAAGTCTCTCCACGGACAGGCTCCATCATACCTTACTGATGGTCTAAACGTTTCATACAAGGGTCTTAATAATGTTCATTTTCAATCTTATAGATAGGTTGCAATCTGTCCACAGGTCCTGAAGTTCAATCATCCTTCTTTTGGTTATTCCAATCCTAGCTTTGGAGTTTACGGTACATTTTGCAGTGGACGTTTTCAAGGAGCCCAGGTATTTGAATTTATCACCTGCCCTACTTCTTCTCCATCAATCATAGTGCAGTAAAGGTTTGCTTCTCCCTAGGCCACAACAATTTTTTTTTCTTCACACGAGGTTCAGATCTTTCCCAGCTTTGTTGCCTGCTGATGTTAGTTGTTCAATGCCTTCTGCTGATTGTTCAAGAAGCCATGAGGGATGTTGGACTAAAGGTCTATGGCTAAAAAGTGCATGGGTGGAACATCTATCTCAAACCTCCGATATGTCAATGACATAATAGCACTTGAAGAATGAGCAGGAGGCATTGATCATCTAGCACCTCTCAGATCAATATGTCTATAGAAAAACAACAAAAGCAATGTTATGCACGTGTGTGTATGAGTTGATATTCTGCTTTCAAAAGAAATCTGCCAATAAGGATTGCCGGGTGCACAAGGGTTGTTGCAGCGCTTCTCAGATCAATGTCTATAGAAAACAACAAAAGCAATGATACTTGTATGTGAGTTGCTGTCCTGCTTTTAAAAGAAATCTGCCAAGGAGCATTGCAAGGTGCACAACAAGGGTTGCAGTGATGTCACAGCCATACCATATATTTTTTCTTGCACTTTTCACACATTGTTATTCCTACTGTATATAAACGATCTGCCAAATAACTTGTCCAGTTCAGCATGTTCAGTGAGACTGTTTGCCGACGACTGCTTGGTGTACAACTCTAGGAAAGATACACAACACATTAGCAAGCTTCAAGAGGATTTGAATAGACTTCAGGTGTGGCAGGATGTGTGGATGATGTCCTTTAACCCAGGGAAGTGCTACACAATGCAAATATCCTTCAAGAAGAACCCACCATCACCTTCATTCACCTTTTGTGGCCAAGTTCTTCAGATGGTTGAGTCCCAGCCTTATTTGGGTATTGATATCGATATAACAAAATGTCTTGGAATGTGCACATCAATAACACCATAAAAAAGCTAATAAAAATTTGGGTTTCCTGAGAAGAAACTTTGGTTCTGCCCAACTAATATGAAAGTTTGCACATATAAGATGTTTGTGCGCCCTATATCAGAGGCGGATCCAGGATTTGAAAAACGTCAAAATTACCGGGGGCTGAAGGCTGAAACTTGTCCAAAATGGGCTAATTTTGCAAGATTTTGCAGAATTACCGGGAGACGCGCGCCCCCTCCACCTCTCCATAGATTCGCGCCTGTATATTGGAATACGCCAGTATAGTTTGGGACCCCACACACATACTCAGATTCAACGCATTGAATTGGTTCAGAGGAGAGCTGCCCGTTTTTGCAGTAGGACTTCAGGAAGTACAGCAGCGGGAAGTCACTGTTACAAGTACAAAAGACATCATATCAGACTGAATGTCCATAGATTTTCCTTCTTTAACCGGGCAATATCTGATTGGAATAATCTACCTCAGAATGCACCACTGCACCGTCCTTAGTCAACTTTAAGCAACACTTGCACAACTAGCTTTCACCGCTCTCATTCGTGTCTTGTCAGCGCGTATGCCACAACTGTGTTCGGCGAAGTTGGTGAAATGTAGATTTATTCTACCCTACCGACACAACCAGATACAGATACAGATGTAAACGTCAACATTATTTTTAAAGAATGGAGGTGATTGTACTATGGGCTTAATTCAGTATGTTTGTTTTTTTTTTTCTATGCAGGACATCCGGTTTAATGTCATTAAACGTGATTTATTAGTAAAAACCTAAAAAAATGCGGTCATTTAAAAATTCCTGGCAACCCCCTTGCACATGAAAAACGTTAGTAATACTTTTATGATAGTCTTGCATCTACTCTACACCACATTAATTTGTTTACTGAATCTAGGAAAAAAACGCAACCTTTTAAATGGCTACATAATGTCAAGAACAATATTATTTATAAATGACAATTTACTGAAAATCGAGCAAAAATAAATAACATGTCCCTGTGTGCTGTTGAAGCTGACGTATAAGGTGTGACAGTTTGACATCGAGAGTGGATTCTCTTCGATAGAATAAACAATATTACATTGTATTTGGTCAATGACCAACGAAACGGATATTTTGATTGATTTAATGCTCAGGGATGGGAACTTTTGCCAGTAGTTTTGATATGTGGAGCTGGTAGATCCGACCAGTACCAGGATTTATATATTTTGATAGTCGTAAGGTAAAGGTCCTTATCTAGGGATAACAAAGCTTAGTTTAGGATAAGGTTCCTACCCTTCAGATTAAAAAACCTTATCTCAAAGATAGGAAAATGACCTTTATTCATGATTTGGGGTTTAGCTTAATTATCTCAGTTCACAGATCGTTATCTCGAGATAAGGCTCCCATTTTAGGGATAAAGACCATCATCTTGAGATAAAGCAAAATTGATACACTTGAGCTTCCTTATGCGATGGAAAACAAAGAACGATCGAACAAGTGAGTCGAAGCTAGTAAATAAGTGAAAGAGAGATTGAGAATTGGAAAGAACAGAAAGATGTGTAAAAGAGGCCGAGGGAGGCAGACGACAGATTTTAGAGAAACAGATGCAAAATAGAGAGAGCAAACAAATCTGAAAAAGTCTTTCGGCCGACAATGTATATAAGTATCACATTTACTGTTATAACATGGCGAACTCCGCTTCGAGATGTCACATTGCCTTGTTTACCTCACGACAAGCCCGTGAGTAAGGTGTTTGCACACCGTCATTTGTACGCGTTAGCTACTATGAAATTGATTGTGTCATCACAGCATTGTTTGCAGCATTTCACAGACATTTTAGCAGGCCCGCTGCATCAATTTGAAACTTGAGATTATGAATTTCAGTTTGATATACAATAACAGTAAATTACCGACTGTTTTTCTTCTACAGAATTGTCAAATTTGCTCACTAATGGATAAATTTATTTTCTAGAAAAACAAAGTTAGCATTAGGAGGTTTTAATTGTATGAATCTACTTTGTTCTTTATGTTTTTCTACCATTGTCAATCACCATGATGCATAATGCAATGTGAATTTGCTTATTCATTCATGTTTTTTACTATTGTCAGATTCCATGAATGTATAATATAATGGAATGACATGCCATTGTTTCTCTCCCGTTCAGCCATCATGTTGTGTCAATTAACACACTGATTGATGTTGTGTGTTTTGCAACGGTCGAGGTGCAAACGTTTATAGCCATTACAATGCAGTTTTTATAACTGTGTGAAATTGGCATGAAGAAATTCAGTATTTGCAACCAAAAAAGGCCTCAGATCTGCAGCTTGAAGAGCTAGTTTGGCGTGACCTCTGACTTGTATGATCACTGAACATCTAAACGATTTAATTAAAACTTTACCCAAAAATCCGGGGTTCGAATCCCGGCGCACCGGGTAGTGAGCACCCGAATAAATCCCAGCAAGTGACCCACTTGCTGGGATTTATTCGGGTGCTCAATTCTGGATTTAATATTGATTAAATACAGAATACCGCTCTCTTCCATGGTTCACTTGAAATTGGGCAAATGAATCATGAAAGCATCCAGTCCTTCGGAGGAGACGTTAAGCCGCCGGTCCCGTGTACAGAGAGTCACAATTGTGCTTGTAAATCGCAGTCAGTGTCGAATAAGCGTAGTGTGTAAACCCCTGATTGTTCCCAATCGCCACCGTCTCAAAAAGGTGAGCCATATTAGGAGCGTCCATATCATGGATACACGCGGCCCCGGATCAGCTTACTGAGTTGAATAAACCCTGACACCACCACAAGCCATTACCAATGACTTGTGGATACGCTACGATACACTGTGCATATTATAAAAAAAATCTGGATTCAGAATTTTATAACAAAGTTGTAATTTTCTGTAATGAAGGACATAGATTTTAATTTAGCTGTTTAACAGAGTCCATAATATGTGGAAAAATGTGGCGGGCGGAAAATATTAAATTGTTCCATGTCCAAATATTATTTTTTGTATGTAACGTTGCCCTTAAAATTAGAAATGCAGACTCTCCATTGTCAGTTCCCCCTTCGTTGAATACCGTGCCACTATTATAGCAATCGACCAATCACGGTCCCTGTTATGGCTTGTTTTGGGTCTGTTGTTATTCGATTGCTATTGTACTCGAAGTTTAATATTGCGTTGAGCACACCTATAGTAGGGTTATAAATGAAATCCTATTCTTGAAGTTTGGGGCCGGGAAGAAGGTTTGAAGATATTTCCTATAGTTTAAAGGGTGCTGAATTGGGTCCAACCTCTGGGAATGTGGGGAACTTTGTAAATTAAGGGCAGTGTCAACCTTGAGCTTCCGAGTATCTATTTTGGTTTGTAACTTCGCAAATATTTGATTGTCTGTAAAAGTATACATTCGAGTAAAAACAAAAGCACCAGGGTTGACACTGCCCTTAAGGCGGTAAAATTAGTATAGGGTAAATTTGAAATCAATTCAAATTGTGTTTAAATGTACATCGATGTAAGGGTTAAACTGCTACAGCCCTGATAAGGTTCAAGGGGCAAAAATATCCAATGCTCAGATTTTTTTAAACTGGTGTCAAATTATTGCACTGGTCAGTACTGAAGCAGAAAACGCATTTTAATTCTTTGGGTGACAGCTCTGTATACAATTTGAGGTCAAGTTTTGGTGAACCCTACAGACTATGTAGACCCTTGTTACGTTTTGCCCAATAATTACAAAACCAAATTCCAAACATTGTAAACTAAAGCAAGACGAACAATTTGACCACATCAATAAAATCGGAGCACTGGGAAAGGTTTATCCCCAGGATGACCTTGAACCTTAATAGGACTGTACCTGTATCACTAAAGGTCAGGACCAAGACAAACTATACATTTTTAATCCTTATAATGAGACAAATACATTGGTGCACACTGAAACACATTTGTAATTGATTTCAAATTTACCCCGTACTAATTTTACCCCTTATTTTCACAAAATTCCCCACATTTCCCAGAGGTTGGATCCAAGAATTCTGATTCAGCACCCTTCAAGCTATAGAAAAACATCTTCAAACCCTTCTTCCCAAAACCTCTGGGAATGTGGGGAACTTTGTAAATAAGGCGGTAAAATTAGTAAGGAGTACATTTGAAATCAATCAAATTGTGTTTAAATGTACATCGATGTAAGGGTTAAACTGCTACAAGCCCTGATAAGGTTCAAGGGCAAAAATCTCCAATGCTCAGATTTTGTTTTAAAACTGGTGTCAAATTATTGCAAATGGTCAGTACTGAGCAACACGCATTTAATTTCTTGGGTGATCAGCTTGCTGTATACAATTTTGAGGTCACGTTTTGTAACCCTACAGACTATGTAGACCCTTGTTATTTGCCCATAATTACAAAACCAAATTTCCACACAGTGTAAAATAATGTAAGACGAACAATTTTTTGTTTTGACCAAATCAATAAAATCGGACAACTGGGAACGGTGTATCATCCCCAGGCTGACCTGAACCTTATAGGATGTACCGTGGATCACTAAAGGTCGGGACCAAGACAACTATACCTTTTTAATCCTTATAATGGAGAAGAGACAAATACATTGTGCACACGGACACACATTTGTAATTGATTTCAAATTTACCACCACCGTACTAATTTTACCCCTTATTTTCCACAAATTCCCCACATTTCCCAGATATCCCGGGTGGATATGGTCCAAAGTATGCCCTGACCGTAAGTTGAGTAATAGACACAATGTTTTTTTTGCTTAAAATGAATAGATTAGGGTGTGTAGAAAAAAAATCTGCCGTTTGGCCAACCTGGGCATCCTTGGGCATTTGAGAAATCCAGAGGCGTCGCCATAAATGAATAAGGTATTATTCAACCCTATATTATCAACTATGGAGTTACTAGCTTTACTATAGGATCCAATGACAAGTTTATGGCCTTGTACATTAAGTCACACTTCAAATTCACAATGGAAGCCAAATCCAATCAATTTAAAATATGCCCTATAACGCAAATACCTGCGATAAAAATAAACTAAAGTAACTTAGATTCGGTTGTTGATACAATAAATGTTATCTATGATACTTTGTAAGTTGTAACAATGACATCAATCAATATATGGCAGCCATAAACGTGACTCTCTGCAAAACCTTGACACAAATTTCTAAATATTACCTTCAGTACAATTATTGTGTCAATGAAAACAATTAGAAATGTTACCTATGATCATAACCACTTGATACCAGGTAATCCCGATGAGAAAAATGTGTCAAATTCTAAATTGAGTGCAATATTGTGAAAAATGTAATTCCTATGGTTTTTGGAAACTTGCACCATATTGTTTATTTCGATTTTGTCGCATTCAAAATAAATTGAAATGTATATGTACATTGATAAGGATCAAAGGTACATTTCAATGCATTGCACATTATTTCGATTGACGGCTGTAATACTTTAAATTTTGTCAGTATTTTTTTGAAGATTTCACGTTTTGGCTGCCTAGTGATTGAAGCCATGTTGAGCAATTTTAAAGTATCAGAAATACATTTACATGTGTCTAATAACATAACCATAAATAGTTCAAGTCTATTTTTATCGCAGGTAGTTGCTGTAATAGGGCATATTTTTAAATTATTGGGATTTGGCTCCATTTTGAATTTGAATAGACTTAATGTTACAAGTGCCAAGTACTTGTTCATTGTATCATATAGTAATAGTCTAGTAACTCCATAGTTTGTTGATAATTGGTTGAATATCTCATTCTATTAATGCGACGCCATCTTGGATTTCTCCAATGCCCACGGATGCCAGTTGGCACCCGCAGATTTCTATTCTACACACCCTAATCTATACTTTTCAGCACAACAAAAGTAGGTTTTAATATATAACTCAACTGTACGGTCACATAAGGTTTCTACCTACTAAGAGGTTGGACCCAAGAATTCTGATTCGGCACCCTCAGCTATAGAAAACACTTCAAAAAAACCCTTCTTCCCAAACTTTCTGAATGGGATAATCAGTTATAACCCTACTACGAGAGTAGAGTTGAAGTTAGTAGAGAGGGAAATCTCAAACTTTGCCTTTGAGGGAATGAAGAACATGTAGGACGCTACTTCAACCGGAAGAGGAGTGGTGACTCCAATTGGAGATGATTTTACGGGCCGATGTGAATATGTACGCCGAACGCGAGATACGTGTGAGATTTCGTGTAATTTTGTGCTCCAATTAGGAGCGATTGCGTGCCTAAACAGGGGTTTGTTGGGAGAAGTTCGAAATTGTCTGCAGAACTACTGGTAAACCGGTCCTTGTGTGTTCCGATAGCACTCATGAAAGTAAAATAATAACAAAAACATTCCCCAACCGTTTGTCGACACCAACACAAGTTATTGAACAACCTCACAAAAGTCTGTCGACATCACCCAAGTTCGTCGACACCACACCAGAAAGTTGTCCAAAACCACACCCATTGGTTTGACATTACGTAAGTAGTTCTTTACCTCTCCTTCTACTCCTTTAGCTGTGAAATTCAATGTTGCGTATCTTCTCTCACTCGACGCTCCTCGGCGTATCCTATTGTACACTATCTTTTCGCGAGGAACAACTCCGACAACCAGATCCACCGGCATAGGAAACCTCCCTCGTAGCATCATCATGTTTGGACTCTCACCATAGGAAGCTGCGGGAAGACTTGCCATTAGACCCATAGGCTATACCCACATAAGGTAGTACTTATCACAATCTTTCTGATTTTGGTGTGGGCAAAATCATCAGGAGACTCATTCACAATTGTGCGGATTATAAGGGCAAGACCGCGTCTTGGTATACCTTTCCAGGAGAACCACATATTCAAAATTGCGACCCTGGCCCAAATGCAACTCCAATGGCACTCCGAACCTACAGACAAATTCCTCCATTAGCTTATTCGCCACCGTTTCCGCCTGTTGATCCTTAATGGGGTTTCCATCCATCCATCCTTATAAACGGGTTTTAAAGCTTCCATCCGCTTTGTTAAAAAGGTCGCACACCACCAAGATATACACATTCCCCTCGTGCCCACACATCTATCGCTATTTGCCCCAAGGGACCTTCCTACGAGTACACGCCGCACACTGATTGTTAGATACATACACATTATCCGTACTCATCTCGACCCAATGATGTCTCTCACGTACCTTCAGCAGAGTTTTCTCATGTCCTAAAAGGTCACTCGTCTTCGAAGCATGCAACTCCTCTAATACCCATTGACGCAACTCCTTAGTAAGCACCACTAAGCATTTCACCACCTTGCCATTGGTCACTTTCCCAGTGCCTAACCAATACCTCTTTCCTTCACAGAAAATACATCCCATTGACCCCAATACGACTTCACCAATCTCGACTGAGGTGACACTTCCTCCCAAGCTGGCCTTACATCTTACTCTTTCTAAGCCAACTCATCGGCCAACTGCCCTGCCCTGATAATTTCAAATGTTATTTCGGAGGTACTACTGACAGAACAAACATGGCCCTCAGATCTCGTCTCGCCTTCTCCCAGACACCGTCATCAATTCAGTACCGGTTCAAAGCCCAGGGAACAGCCATTTTCCCTCTCCGTAGCTTGGGATTCAGAATCGATCGATGCAAGCTGGCATTCACCTTCAGACACTTCCTTCTCACCCACCTGGGGTGGGGGATGTCTTTCACACCTTAGGTTGTAAACAAGCCACCCTGTGCACAATTGGGTTTTCATGACTCCCATCCTGGCCAGTGATCTCAGTTTGGATTCCTACATTATTCAATACTGGTTCTTGCCTTCGGTTTGACTCTGCTAACGCTTCCTCTACCCCGCGTTCCTCTTCCTTACCGACCAAATCATCCCAACGACCAGATTGGCGATATGGACGCCTGGACAACTTGAATTCGTCCGCGTTCTGGTGGCGTCTGCCGAAACGGTATCTCAAACAAGATAGAACCTCTAGCCAACTTGCCAATTGACCCTCGGGATTTTTGAAGTTATACAGCTACCCAAGGGAGCCACGATTTCAGTTTTAACCTTCACCTTACAGATCGATAAGCATTCAGTTAAATTGAGGGCTCTTTTAAGTAAATTGTACTAATCATCACAGGGCGTGCATAAAATGCATAAGAAATTCCACAACCTGCTATTCTTAATGACATCAACTTGTTGCAAAAAATTATTATGCAGCACACCTTAACTAGGAATAGTTCGTTGGTTGAACACCAGCGCTGTCACCTTCGGATTCTACTTTTGTCCGTTTTAAGATAATCACTTTTGGTATAGCATTCTCTGTGAAGGTGACTTAGTAGGGGAAAATTCACCTTTGGAAGTATCTCTTTGTTAGATTAGTTGCGTTTGGAGGCCGCTGGCTTTTTGGACAGACTTTGGGGGTTATTTAAAGGGATTTGTGAGCGCTCAACGATTCCACTTCCATCAGAGCATATTACTGGAGTTGCTTGTAACTCCATCTGTCTGAATGCCCTTGAGCTTCTGCTGAGCCAGATGCTCTGAGTGCAATTTTGGCTGTATCAGTTAGCAGACTTATAGCCTCCCTCTTTCCTTTAGGAATGCCCAAGGATGCCAGGCATTTGCTGACTGATTTATTGCAGAAACCTCTGCTTCCTACTTCTATTGGAAAGTAGTATGTAGACCATCCGCTGCTTTCACATTCAGCCACTAGATCTTGGTATTTGCACTTCATTCTAGCATAATGCATTGGATAGGTTCTCCTCCATAAGGACCGTCACCTCTATGATCACCGTCTTTGTTTTGGTAGAAAAGATGGTGATATCTGGTCTCTTAGCTGTCTCGGTGATTTCTGAAGAGAATACTGTTTGTTTGTGTTCCTAATCCATCAGTAATATCTAGTCATTGGCCTTCTTCAGAATGTTGGTTAGCTCTGTCTTAGGCATTGGTAAGACTGGATTTCGATAGGTTGTACCATCAGATGTGCGAAAGGCTATTGTGGAGCTGGAGTTCAGATTCTCAGGTGTGATTATATTTTTCTGGTTTGCCTCTACAGTGCCAGACCTGTGAAGATTGCTTTCAGTGTTTGGTCATGAGCGCCAGTTGTATCTTCCACTTTGTAATGGGTATAGTTACGACCATTGAGGATGTGTGCAGTGACGATGATGACATAATTGGCAGAGTCCTAGATTGGTCTTGCCCCACAGCTTCAGATTGGCAGGGGAGGGAAGTTGACCATGAATTGCGTTGATGTGGAAAGACAGCAGCTCTGGCGTCCAGACATACGTTTCTGCATGACAGACTCCCAATTCAATCACCGCCCTTGTTTCGCACATCCATAAACATGATAAAGGTAGACCAACATGTCTTCCTCATCTACATCTTTTACTAGTCCGGCAAGGCATTGCCCTTGTTCTTGACGACTCATGTCTTTGGTCAACTTTTGGTTCTTTTTGTAACCAAGACCGGCTCTGCCCGTCTGACCTCTAGCCATTTCATTCAGAATTAAATGCGTTCTTTCTGTCTAAGTCCTTTTACAACCACCCATTGCATCTGCCGTTTGTCTTTTTTACTTTCCTTACATTTTCCTTAATTGTCTGTGGTCCTTTCCATCTTTAGACTGCTGTTTAGACGAAGTACTTAGTTTACTGTATACATTGACTGAAGTGATAAAAGTTTTCAGTTGCATGCCATAGTGTTTCCTGCTCCAGTATACAGAGCACAACTGGTGGTAGTGCTGCATCTGCTTATACCTGCCCATTGCTTCAGGTATTTCGTGCATGTAGCTTCAAGACTTTCGATGTAGGAAATTCGGAAGTTATAGATGGTGAACTCCCATGTCCGTTTGGGCACAGTAGCATTATTGTATAACCATAGCTTCATAAGCCCATTCAGTTGACTTGCATTGGTTGTTTGAAGTATTTCCGTCAGCTTTGTGCTTACCATGTCTCTGATGTTATGGCCCTTCAGGTCGCTATAGATCAGCTTCCCGAGAACTGTGGATATAAGCAATCTGCTGTCCGTCTATTTGAAGGCCGGGATCGTATACCACGTATTGCGTTTTGTGTCCTTGTCGCTTTTTTTCTGCGTTGGGGACAAACTTCTTCATGACATGGGACTTGGATTTGCTTGGTTTGATTTTCATAGTCATTGTCCTCTTGAGGAGTTGTTCACTGCAAGTTCTTGCCATCCTTCTGGGTTCCTAGCTACGAGGGTCAGGTCATCAGCGTATGCTTTGGCAGATGATATAATGTCAGATGCACGCATGCAGTACCCGAGGCGTTTGGACTGGTCTCGGGGATCACGACACAGAATGAAGATGGCCATGAACTGGATGCAGGAGAGTGGGCAGCCTTGGAAGACTCCTACCATGCACTGTATCCAGTCTGTGGTCCATTCAGTTGTTTTGACACATAATTATGAACAGCTCATCATAGTATTTAAATATGATCTACCTAATGTGGTCTGGAACACGATACCACTATAAAGCAATCTGTACATGGTTGTGTGGTACAGTACCGTATGCATTTGCAGGTCCAGCCATGTTGTCACAATTGATTTACCATTCTTTTTGGCATCTTGGAGCATTTCAGTTGGTGCTTCTGTGTGGTCCACACATCCTGATATTTTATCCATGAAACCCTTCTGAATGGATTGGTCAGGTAGTTGATGTTTCTTTGAGCGAGAATACCCAATCCATGGTTACCACTAGAATTCTTCAGTGTGATGGACCTGATGCAGGAGGGATCACTTGTGTTCTCCTCTTTGGATATAAGGATGATTTCTCCCGTTTTCCAGCCAAATAGCCAAATAGTCTAGTCAAATTCTATACACATAACCATTTTTAAAACCCTTAATTACCTGTTGAATTCTTACACAATGAAAGTATAAAAAATCGCGCGTTTTAGCAACTCTTGCATGCCCTATATACAGCATGTTCTGTCACTGTGGGTAGTTGAAATGGGGATGAATAAGACTCAAATAGAGAGAGAACTCGCTTCCAGATGATATATTTTTTGAAACTCGTTTAATCACATCTAATCACATCAGTCACCAGGAGACAACTATGATGAAGTTTCTAGACTTAGAATGATGTCAACACGACTGGATCTCACTGAAAGGGAGGGGACGCTCGACTTCTTTACTTACCGAGCAAGAGGCGTACCGTTACTGACTCTCTCGTCCATTTTCACATCTCTCGTCCCCGCAATACTCTTGTCTTGTCTGTGATACTGCTTAAAGGTGGGATAAACCAAGCAGGATAAGGTGTGCGCAGTTGATAGTATTTAGTCTAGTTATTTTTCTTGAACTTGCTGTTGGTTACTTATTGCTGTTTTGAATTGCGTTGGTTCTTTGATGCCAACCTTCCTCGACTTCCCCCATAGCGTGGTAGCATCTCTCGGATCCCTCTTCGAGCTCTCTTCAAGAATATGGAAAACACCTTTTTCCCCTTCCTTCTACCGATTCTGCTTCCGATGCAAAGCTTGACCACTCTTCGTGACCCTCTACAAGTGTGTTGGGCTCCTCTTTTCCTCCATCACTCCAGTCACTCACTTCGGACTCACTTCCAACTTTATCAACGTCAGCAGGCGGGATGGACTCTTCAGACCAATACCTACCATAACTAACCTCGCCACTATCTGCACTCTCTTTTATCCCCTTGCACTATCGCTGCCCCTCACCACTTGAAGTTCCTCTTCGGAGCTTCCGCTTCTCTCTACTCAATATCCATTCTCTGTCATCTTCCTTTCTTCCAATTGCCACTTCAAACAAATCCCACCGCTGCCACTTGTTTTGTAGCTGTGGCTGACTGACACACCAACCAAGTACTTTATGTGGTAGCGTGGCACTGGCTAGCCTTTGAATCAAAACACCAAGAGTAAAGTGTAGGCATAGGAGATTTGCGTTTGTAACGGTTAGGAGGGCAAACTAAAAGAAAGGTTTTTGTACAATTTTTCCCTTTTACATGTTTTAGCGCCTTGCTCCTACACCAGTTTATATAAGGGTTATAGAGCCCGTGTCCAGTTATAGTAAGTACAATCTTGGACAGCTGGACACCCTTTCGATACCGGTGACTAGTTGACACTATTGGGATGTCGACAAACTTGGGTATATGTTGGGGAACTTTTTGAGGGATGTCGACAAACTTGGTGTGATGTTGATAATTTTGTGTGGTGTCGACTAACCTTTTGTGTAATGTCAACGATTTTTGTGTAATGCCGACTAACTTGGGTGATGTCCACAAACTTCAACTTGTGTCGACAAACTTGTGTGGTGTCGACAACCTTTTTGTGTGGTTTCGACGAGCTTTCTTCTCCGACACGTAGGACCAACGATTTAGGCTATTAGTTTACTTTCAGGAGGGCAAGCGACTACACACAATGCCCCGAACTACCTTTCAACCCCACTTTATAAGAGTACTACCCACTTGGAGCTACCATTGACTAACCCCCTATGTAGCGTTCACATCTCGAACACAATTTCGAACTCCTCCCCACCCTGATTGGGCACGCAATCTCTTACCTTGTGTGGGCAGGCATAATTCCCCATTCTTAAACATCTGGAAAATGTAGCATTTCATTGGCTGATCCCGGGGTTTAATTCGTTTATGAACCCAGATATACGCGCTGCGTATTGAATTTATTTTTAGGAGGTTGCAAGCGGCTCGCGCCTACCGCGTTTTGCTATTTCAGCGCGGCGCCTGCCTAGTTGCGCGTCACGTTGCGGAGGATCGTTGCGTTCAGGGGTTTGTTCGATTGTTGTCACGGGAGTGGGTGGCCTTCCTTTCTGTGTCTTTAAGCCGTAAGCATCGCGAAAATCGGTTTAAAGATACCTTTAAATGATAAAAGATGTTTAAGAATGAAATACCAGGGATGACTTTTGGGACCGGTAAACTCTCTTTCCGACGACTTGGTAACCCGGCGACACCATTAATTTTTTTTTTTTTCGTGGAAGAACTCGCCCTCCGGCCTCGTTCTTACCACTTAAATAATTGTATCGCTTTGGGTTAATTCGTCGTAGACATAAAGAGGTACCGGTTCCCAAAATCATACCTTTATGCTCTAATCTTACACATATTTCTCGTACACTATTCTCCTTGCCCATGTTGCCGTGCAATCTCTCCCTTGATGTACACTATTCTCCTTGCCGTGCAATCTCTCCCTTGGCGTCCGCACTTCTCATCGGTTGTTATAGGTCTCCTGTCAGTTGCACTCCCCTCAAAACCAAAACTTTGAGAATTTCCATCACATCTCTCGTAGGTAACAGTCATTTGAAGCCATAACAGCACATTTTTGAAGAGCGCCCCCAATTTTTAAAATTTGATATCTTTGCACAGTTATGTGAGACTACACCTGCGAACAAGAATGCTCAAAAATGCGTATTTATCATAAAATAACGATTTTGTAATTAGAATTGTGATCCCATGTTGTACTTAACGGCAGAGCTGGAAATGCTAAGTTTATGTCCGTCCATGATGAAATAGTGCCACCTCAAGAAAATGACCTCTCTTGACTTTCCTGAGCCAATAAAACAACTAATGGATGAGCGTAGACACGTACATGGCGCTATTTCCAGGCTATTTTCATATACTGGAAGGCCGTTTCCAGCAGCCGTTGGATTATTAGCGGAGATCTCCTATAATTATTCTAATTACAAAATCCATTCGTTTGCGACACATACACTGTAAAAATTATTTTACTCATGTTGAGTAAAAATGTCACAGCTCTTAATGTTGAGTAAAATCTTAGTCAAAGTTGAGTAAACCTTACTCATTGTTGACTAAAGCTTAGTCATTGTTGTGTAAAATATACTCAGCTTTGTGTAAGGTGGGACTTTGACTAAGATTTTACTCAACATTAAGAGCTGTGACTTTTTTTACTCAACATTTTTTGAGTGTAGACATGATAGACATTTTCGAGCTTAACCATTCACATGACAGTTTACTAGCCAGTTACCAATGCAACCGTGTAAAAATCTCAAAATTTTTTGAAAAATTGGGGCGGTCTTTAAAAAAAATGTGCTATTATTGCTTTAAATACAGAGCGCTTGCGCCGGAGAAGGGGCTCTAAATTTGTTTTCGGATGTGCGGCCCGATTTCCGAATGGGGGCTTGGGAACTGATTTTGTGTCCCAAAGTATAGGGTAACATATACCTTTCAGGGGTTGACCCCAGTCTGGTCTTATTGGCCTTTTGGTCAACTCCTCCATACATTTTGTTTATGTAATTTACTTTTGTGTAACATGATTTTTATGGAAATAAAGTTGAAGTTGACGGTCTTAGGAACTGAAATTTTGAGAAATTTGCCGGATTGGGAGCTGAAATTTGGCTAAAATTTAACTTCTGAGGCAAATGTTTACGACCTTGTGAACTGAATTATACTTCAACTGGGGTATGTCTATGGGAATTTGTAACGATAAAAAACACGACACAATGGAGTTGATCATCCCCGTAGGCATTGTAAGTAACTCCCTGTTAGGCACTTTTTCACTGCTTATCTTCTATAGATAGGCTCTAGTTTGTTATATAAATCGAACATCTCCAGTGTGTACATGTATTTCTTCATGGACGTATCGGGGTCGGAGGGAACGCGCGCACCCGGGGGTCTAAAAATAAGTATTTCGTAGCTGTAGTATATGCCTATGCGTTAGAATGGGTCAAAATAGCTCAAAATAATATCAAATTTGCCTGAAAACGTACCCCCCCCCGGAATTCGCACCCTGAGCCAGGGGCTCTGCCCTATATGACCCCGCCGAGTCTTAAGCGGCCCCATGCATGGACCCCCTGCCGCATGGGCTAGAACTGGGGCTGGGGTCGTATAGGTCTACATGTAGGCCCTACGTGATCACGCACCTGGGGGGCGTTAGTTTTTAACATAACCAACCCCACGAAATAACCTCATAGTCACCGGCAACGTTCATGCATAGTCGATCGATTGTTATCATCCCGGGGGGTTATCATATGGTAGGCTTATACTGGGGTTGGTTATCCTAAAAAAATATCGTCCGGTTGTACGGATACTGGGTACGCCCAAGTTCTTCGGTGGGGGGGGGGTGGGTGGGAGATACAGCAATATTCTTCAAAAAAGGTCACAAAAAATGCGCCTTTGATAAGTGGGGTCTGAAAATGGTTGCCAGTGGCTGATTCACAATTTTTTTTTTTTTTTTGTTTTTTTTTTTTTTTTATTTTGGAACCCCATCCAAAAATAACAGCCCCCCCCTTTTTAAAGGTTGATTAAGTCATTGTCAGAGATTTAGAAATGAAATTTTGTGTTAAGAATATCCAAATGAACTTAACCTGCATGATATCCTCACTAATTGACGCGACACGTGTCTTTAGGCCTAATAGAAGGGGACACGGTGCGTTGTGACCAAAGTTCGGATAGTCACAGATGCGGTGGAAGCTGTTTTTTCCTCACGGCCTGAGCTGGCAGGCTCCATGTCCGATAATTATTAATACGCTTCACTAGGAAATCACCAAATCATTTCGCTTCAACTAGGTGCAACTCGTAGCGGCGCCTCCTATCAGCACTTATATTGTAACATTCCCCAGAACATCTCCCCAGATTTTGTCGCCTGCGTCGACGAGGCAATCGAGGACTAAGTATCTTGCCCAAGGACACAAACAGAACCGGGATGGAGGGACAGCTATGGTTAACACCCTCTCTTTTCGACCTAGCTGTGACAAGCATGTATGATGTGACTTTCCCATACATGGGACCCGGACGTCTTTAACGTCCCCTCCGAAGTACGAGATGCTGCCTCATGGTTTATTTGCCCTTTCTAAAACACCATGGGTCGAGTGAAGGATGAAAGATAGAGTGAGAAGCAGCCACAACGTCTATGTACACTCTACACTGGCACATTGCTGGCAGTACTATGCCATCCAGTAGCAATAGATACCATTTCCTAGGATATATTACCTAGAAAATGCTTAATTCCAAGTTAAAGATTAGTTTTTCTTTTTCCATGCAGTAGGCTACACATAATCTCCGGAATTTTATAACAAGTTGATTTTCTACAGTGGGTGGTCGGCGGCGGGAGGGGGGGGGCAGGGGATTCCCCCAATTTTTTTTTTCTCTACCTCTCGCATTGGCAAATATCAGCGATTTTGGGCACAATCCCCCCCCCACTCGCCCCAAAGGCTCCAGAATTTCACACCCCCCCCCAAAAAAAATCGAAGTTTTTCCATTCAGTTTCAAAGGACTGGTCACTTTCATCATTTTTGTTTTTTGATTTAATCGGCGGTGACACTGTACAAATGCCATAGACAATTTCGATATCGATAGTGATCGCGCCACCATTTTCGTTAAGCTACATAATTAATTTTATGCATAAACGTATTCATGACGTAAACCGGGGGGAGACGTAGCGTAAAGCGCCACGCACGACTGGCGAACTATAAAGCGACAGATTTCATGCGATCAGTGTGCATACGCGATCCATTCGCTTGACCGAGTGTCCGTATCCCAATTTATTTAGGATCCCTGATTAATAGACTATTGCACAATCCCCGAATGCATCTCATTCGTTGCCCATTCCATCCGGGAACTTTTAACAGCCTCAAGTTGGCTAAAACATACACGTTTAGGGCGTACTAAAATAGCAGAAAACTTACCCTAATCTGTGACGTTGCACTACAGTTTTAAATCGTCCGCCAGGTTACAAGTAGGGCACAGTACGAATCACGAAAATATCACGTTTTTGTCGTGAATTTAAACACCAGTGCCTCGAATTGTTTTTTTTGTTCATAGATATTCTTCTACAATTGTAAGATTAACTCACGTGAAAGGTACTTGTATGGTCATATTTAGGAACTGTTCGGCGACGCGAACGAACAAAAAATTTTTAGTTGTAAACATGCTATACAATTCCCGGATGGAAATGGGCACCGAATGAGATGCTTTCGGGGATCGCCAATTGTCTATTGGGCAAAACCAAATGACGTAAATATAACCCAGACCCGAAGATTCTCCGAAACGGTAACCAAAATCAAGGGGGGGATGCCCAAAAAGTATTAGTAAGGAAGGCATACGCACGTATTACAAGTTTTGGGCACCACCATTATTTGGTCCTTACGATCGTCGTATTTGGAAAATCCCTAAGCATATTTATGCGGACACGAAGGTAGTTTTATCGTCGTCACACTTAGAGTGAAAACAACAATAACAAATGATGCCACATGCCATCACTCGGACTCCAAATTCTCTTCATAGCAAAATAACAGGGTCATCGGAAGACTGTTGGGGCAAGTACGGATGCAGAATCTTTTAGAACCATGTTCTTCAATCGATGGTTTTGCATAATTATTGCAGAAAAATCGGCCGATTTGACAATGGAACCACTGGGAAATGCAACACTGATAACATATCGCGTGACGAACACAAGATTTATATGAGTGTGCTTGCGTCTCAACAGTGACGTACACGCGCGTGGCTTACGCAGCAACAACCCGGGCGCTGTAAAAGGCGCGCTGTGTGTGGAAAAAACGGTTACGTGCTTGGCTATTCCACACCACTACCGGATCCCAAACTGCACGCGTAGCCCGATGATTTGTAAAAGCCCCGACTGACAAAAATAATAACGGTTATTTGTGTAATCACATGCACGATTTAAATCTTCAATTTTCGTCCCCAACAAACGAATATTCCCAAATCAATTTTGTTAACAATATGTAAAAATATACTGACAAATATATGCAAGAAATAGAGACCCCAAAAATGGCGTTTATCAATACATTTTGGAAGGACCTTTATTTATGTTACTCATTCCCAAAAAGTGAAAAGTAAAAGTTGTTACTCAACTTTTAACGATATATTTGGTCAACGGTTCGATGAACAGATTTCTCGTTAAAATTTTGTAGCTATGAGTGATCTCATCTAAGAAATAGTTAAAAAATCGCTCATAGAACCTCTTTCGTTCAGTAGAATGAGGACACTTACATGCATATTTTAAGGGCACGGAGATGACGAACGCAGTTGTTTGACCTATTCAAAATCAACTCGCGTGGACTGCGTGAAGTCACGCACCTAGCAACGCGGTGCGCAATTGGTGAAAATATGCGCCGAACTACAGCTACCAGTGCTGCGTGTACACAGTGTGTTCGTCACACGGTTCTATTTTTAGGTCGTGTTGCTGAGCGGTGTAATTAAAACCAAACAAGTTTGAATTCTTTATTCAGTGGGCAGGGTTTATATTTTAACAAGAATTTGATGGTGTAGGTCAAAGCTCCACCCATCCATTACTGGGTATTGATGATAGTGCGTGCAGAAATTAGGCGGTGTAGTTGAATATAGGACACGCACAAAAGGCGCCGTTTATACTGCGTCGTTGCATGGTCGCGTTGGTACACAAAATGCAATTACGCAGCGTGGCGATCACCGCGCGATGACTTGATTCCCTTGGATTGATAACATTTTTCAAGAGGGGTGCAATTATTTAAATGTAAAAGGAATGATGTAAGAATATTTTTGACAAATAAATTAGGTCGATAAAAAGCAAAAATACACAATACTAATAAGAATGAGAATAAAAGATGAGATTTTTTGTTTTGGCCATCATTGATGGTGTCATAATGGATGGGCATCCCATATTTATCGTGGTGGATAACGGCTGCGCGGCATCACACTCCAAAAGATGGTGCCCATCAATATGCCACCTCTAAGAGGCACCAAACAACAAAAAATCTAATCTTTTATTCTCTAAATCGAAAAAAGGAAAAACCCCCCCCCAACAATAGCTGATGTAGACGTGAATTGAATGGAGATAAGTTGTGGCTGAGCACATTCCGACAAATTCTGAGTTAGGTTATATGTGTCTGGCAGAAAAACAAAGGTTAAAATAAAAATATGGTCAAATGTTGAGTGTCTCGTGTTGGAACACTATAGGCCTAAATAATGGACTAAATATCTCGCTTTAGGACTATAAAAAAGGGGAAAACAACAAGTTTGTATCGGTAAGCCGCGAACACATTTATTTTGACGCAGTACTTTTTAACGCATCATTTTTTTTTATTTCATGAATTGAGAAAAATTTGATTTCTTTTGTATCGTTACAAATGATGCCTCGTTGCTTTTAAAATGCCTCATCAGAGATAGTAGGTCAGAGTATTGTTGTTTTTTAATGGTTTGCGACTGTCTTAAATTAACTTAGCTTACATTTATGATTTGAGGCTCTCTTGGGGGGGAATCCTGAAATATTTTTTTCAAAATCAAAAATAAACACCATTTCGCATGAAATTTGTTCGGAATGGTGGATATACCTTGTGTTTGTTTCATTGTTGTTTTTGACAAGTTCGTGATTTGTTTTACTTTTGGGGGGTTGCTATGTTTTGATTAGTACAAAGGAGTCATACTGAAATTCGGGCATGTCAGACGGTAATGTATCATCTTTGAATTTCCACATTACGAATCACCTCGGCTCATTAGTGCCGACCACCAATGTTCAAAAAAAGACGTAAGGTTCCCGGTACTAGTTTTGATTTTGCCTTTTGGGGTTTGCCTTTTTTTTGTTTTCGGGTAAGGCTTTGTGCCTTAGCATGACAGTAATTCTTAAAGTATTAATTTCATTTCGGAAAATTTGAAGACCACTATCCGCGGGTTGTTACCTAGACTATCGTAATTCGTTGTCAATTTGCGCACATCTCACATAGGCCTACCAAAACTTCCCTTGAACTTTGCCAGCGTGAACTTGCATTTGAAATACAGCCACAGGATGTCAATGCTTGGCTGCGCGTACTCAAATAACGATTGGAATACTACATTACGCGCTCATGCCTGATTTGATCCGGTAGTGGTGTGGGGCTATTCCATAAACACGCGATCCCCTCTTTGTAATATTCCAGCTCTATGGGCAAAAACCTGAAGGCCTAATTATGTTAGCTAGGGGTAGCCCCCCCCCCCCCCCCTGGCCAATATAGACCCACAAGCAAAAGCAGTGCACAGTGCACATCAGGATCTGGGTTAGATCGCAGCGATGCCGTGTGGCAGGAATGCGATGATCATGCGAGCGATAACTGCGAAGATATATGCGAGCGGGATTATTAGATGTGCGGCTCGCGGGATGAGGTCACGCACAGGGGCCGGTAGTCCTCGCGCGCGTGGAATGTTTTTTTGAAGCCCAGTTGAAAAAACAAAAAGGGCTGACAGCCTGCGTATTTTCATGCGCCATAAAAAAGTACGGCGCCCGCCAAATTGTAATCCCTGCGTCATTTGAGCAACTACACCACTTTTTAACCACATTGTTTTATTTATTTTATGTTTGGCTGTGTTTCCTTTTGTACAAAACAACAAAAAGTTCAGTCTTTTTCCGCAGGTTTCCCAGTTAATTTTGGTTCTTACTGCTCCTTGAGGATTTACGTCTCATGTAAAGATCTGCATTTCAAAAAATAGGCGATCAGACAAAAGATAAGACTACAAAAGAAATACAACTGAAATAACGAAAAAAGGTGTCGTTTTAAGTTCGAGTGGAAATGAAAAATAAGAACATGTGAAAAATTAGTACCTTGAATAAGCTATAGTAAAAATCATAAACAAATGTGGAAACAAAATAATACAAAATAAGTGAGGAAGACGCAATACTCAAATATGTATTGCTAACAGAATGATCCCCTTTTCCGTTTTCCCTATGAGCAGAAAATTCAACAAACTTTAAAAAAAAGTATTTCTTTATTATCTTTACTGAATTTTTTGCCCACCTTATTAGAAGTATTAATAAAAAGAAAACAAAGAGACAAAGAGAGAGAGGAAGAGAGAAGGAAATTAAGAGGAATTAAAAAAAAAACAATGGGAAAAAAGAGCAAAGAAAGCGAAAGAATGATAAATAATGCAGTAGACACTAAATAAGCGATGTTTCAAGACTTATAAGTAAAACACAATAATTTTAAGAAAAGATGAGTATTTATTTCTTTACTTCTGCTGACAATAAGCAGCATCTATGAAGAAAAATGTATAATAAAATGATATGAAATGTTTACTTATTCATCGTTTTTAATTATCAGTATTATTTAAAGAAAATAACTTAATCTACAATCTTTCCCATCTTATTTAACACAAACAATCATTGTTTATAAGCTTTTGTAAAACCACATTCCTACGCCATGCTCCAACCTATAGTATCCGGTTACTCAAACCACTCCATGCTGATTTTGTCCAGTGTTGAAATTTCTCGTGATTTGTGTCCTATTACAAAACGTGTGGTTTGATCTTATCCTTTTTTAATTTTTTTCTAAATATTGTTTTAATGCAGATGTAAATTTCAGAGGAACAAACTTTCTCAACGTTATAAATACAACTAGTTGCTGAGCATGAAATAATTTCAGGAACAAAAAACTTCTCAAGTAAAAATAGAACTATGCGGAGCATGAATTAGAATATCCACTTTGGGTGGTGGGTTGTTCCATTTATTTCTTTATTGTTTGTCTGTGTTTTCATTTTGTACAAAACAAACAAACAAGTTCATTCTTTTTTCCGCAGTTTTCTTTCCCCGTTAATTTTGGTTCTTACTGCTTCTTGAGGATTTACGTCTTGTAAAGATCTGCATTTCAAAAAATAGGCCTGTATCAGACAAAGATAAGACTCAACAAAGAAATACAACTGAAATAAGAAAAAATGTGTCGTTTTAAGTCGAGTGGAAATTGAAAATCAAACATTGTGAAAATAGTTACCTTGAATAAGCTATAGTAAAAATCAATAAACAAATGTGGAAACAAAATAATACAAAATAAGTGAGAAAGAAGCAATATCAATATGTATTGCTAACAGAATGATCCCCTTTTCCGTTTTCCCCTACTGAGCAGAAAACTTAACAAAACTTTAAAAAAAAGTATTTCTTTATTCTCTTTTACTGAATTTTTTGCCCACCTATTATAATTACTTAATAAAAAGAAAACAAAGAGACAAAGAGAGAGAGGAAGAGAGAAGGAAATTAAGAGGAATTAAAAAAAACAAATGGGTAAAAAAGAAGCAAAGAAAGAGAAAGAATGATAAATAATAAGAACAAAAAACGAGAAAAAGAAAACACAATAATTTTTAAGAAAAGAAAGAAAAAAATCAGTTAAAGCTGAAAACAATCCTAGGCATGCTCAATATAGATCTGACTCAACACTCATGTGATTTTTGCCATGTGTTCAAATTTCTTCGTGAGTGTCCTATTTACAAACGTTTGGTTTGATCTTATCATTTTTTAATTTTTTTCTAAATTGTTTTAATGCAGATGTAAATTTCAGGAACAAAACTTTCTCAAAGTTATAAATATAACTCTGCTGAGCATGAATAGAATATCAGGAACAAAAACTTTCTCAAAGTTAAAAATATAACTATGCTGAGCATGAATAGAATATCACTTTGGGTGTGTGGGTTTTATTTGTTTATTTATTTTAGGGGCTGGTCGTTTTCTTTGTTATTCGGTCTGCTGGTCCTATACTCAGTCTGCAAGTTTTCCGTTGTTTGTAAATTTGATAGTTTGATTTTTGATAAAACACATAAACTACAACGGGAAAAAGAAGAAAAAAGAAATGAAAGAACGAAAAGAAAGAAAGAAAGACATAAAACTATTTTTTTTTTTTTTTTTTTTTTTTTTTTTTTTTTTTTTAAAACTAAAAAGAAAGACATAAAACTAAAAAGAAAGACATAAAACTAAAAAGAAAGACATAAAACTAAAAAGAAAGACATAAAACTAAAAAGAAAGACATAAAACTAAAAGGAAAGACATAAAACTAAAAAGAAAGACATAAAACTAAAAAGAAAGACATACAACTAAAAAGAAAGACATAAAACTAAAAAGAAAGACATCAAACTAAAAAGAAAGACATAAAACTAAAAAGAAAGGCATAAAACTAAAAAGAAAGACATAAAACTAAAAAGAAAGACATACACCTAAAAAGAAAGACATACACCTAAAAAGAAAGACATACACCTAAAAAGAAAGACATACACCTAAAAAGAAAGACATACACCTAAAAAGAAAGACATACACCTAAAAAGAAAGAAAGAAACAAATAAAACGAATGCATAAGAGAAAGCTTAAAGAAAGGAAAGAAAAGGGAATTAAATTGCAATTTCTTGTTTATTTTTATGTTTACTATGTCGATGTTCGAGGTCAAGCGAAACATAAAAGCAAACTGTTGACATGAAAATAAGAACAACAATGTGAGAACATCGAAATCCACGCACCATAAACTGTCCGCGTACTATTTACGCTGCCATTTGGTCGTCGAATCGCCCTGCAGAGACGCATACCCCAAATTACCCAAAACGCTCGAGGATGCCGGGAAATATCCTGCTCCGCGCAGGTGCGTACACAACTACGCACGGCTTCATTCGAATCGGGCTAGTCGCCACTCTAGTTAGTAAATATAGCTCGGTGGGTCCGCAGAGCTACGCAAGCGACCAGACAAAGAATTTGAAAGAAACGCCCAAACGGGTGAGGGCGTCCTGCAATCAATTCATTGTGGCCGATCGCCATTTTTTCCATTGTGTGGCATGTGTAATTTTGGACAGCGCTAGAATTTTGTCCTAAAAAGCCAGTCATGGCGGCTAATATGTACCGAGTTGGAGGTATGTAGATTTTTCATGATCGTCAGAAAATTGTGTGAAGTATAATAAATAGCTGTTGCGTTCACTGTAGTTATGCGAGACCGCGATGTGCGGAAAAGGAGGCGTCAGGCGATCTCTGCCAGCACAGGAAGTTCAAGGATTTACAATTCAGCGTGGACGCGTACGCTAAAAATATCATTTATCTTGCAAATAGAAATAGTTATCACCGAATCTTGGCTGTAGTTAACATTTGACATTCATTAGTCTATATAGTAAAGTCATTTTATTTTATAATAGTCGCCAGAGTGACGGTAAAAATCTAAGTAAATCGTTATGATTTATCCAATGCCCCCGCGGCCGGCTAGGCTCCCCAACAGATTCGGTTCTTTTCGACCATCTTTCTGCTACGTTTCCCACCTTTTTCAGTAAACTGTGCACCCAAACAGGGATTTTAATTTTTTACGATACAAGATGATTAGATTCCTTTTCAAATTTGTAGGAATCGACGTTAACTAAAAGGTATGACCGCAAAAGTGATGTTAATAGGGGAAGACTGTATGATTGATGTGTAGAAATCTGGTGAAGATTGCAGTTCCTTTGTATTCTTATTTTAGTGAGAGGAGAGAGAAATAATCCTCGGATATTATGAGGTTAAAAAAAACCTATCAAAGAGAGTATCTTTGCATCCAAGAGTGGCCATGTGGGTCTTCTCTTTCCCAGTATTTGTAAACATAACCTTTGACCTTAGGAGATCCCGGAATCGAGGCGCCTCATTGGTCGATAAAGTTAGGAGAGCGCGCTGGTGCGTTGTAGAAATACAGTCATGAAAGACTTTAAGAGTATTGTGATTTACCGAAAACACAATTTAAGCTTTTGAGACTGTCCAGGTACTGTTTGATAGTGTACAGTATTTTTTTTTCAGGGAATTCAACCAGATTTAAGGGCTTGTTTTCCGTCGCCTCTGGGACCCCCTGATTTAAGGATAGTAGTATAAATTTTAATATAAGATGAAAAGACCGTATTTTCTCATATCGTATGAAATTCAGCTTCCAAACCATTTTTTGCAAAGATATAAACAAAATACTGTCGTTTTGTGGTTAACCATCAATATTAGCACAGTAGGAATGGGCCTTGCAATGCATTATCGTTCTATTATCAAAACCGCAAAGTTCGTTTCCCACGTTACTGATGTAAGGTATGCAGGTGCTGCTAGTCCTGCTGAGCAAGACTTCGGGTTTGTGATTTGTACACACTTCTGTATTAACTTTACGAACCCGAAGTCATGCCAAGTCTGTACTGTTTTAACATCCTTTTAGGTTTCAATTTATAAACTTCGCCTAATCACTCCTAAATGGTACGAACTACTTTTCTGACTGTGACTCACGTTTATCTTGGACATACTCTACAATACTGTTGGACCTGTATTTTTCAACGAATCACACTAAAATGATCAAAATTTCGTATTTTAAGCAGCGTATGCGATCTTAAGTTTTCAGTCAAGTCTCAATCAAATTTCATGGGGGCATGGGGTCAAGATGTAAAGGGAACATGTGCTTTGGCACCATAACAAAAACTAGTCTCTTTTGACCATGCTTGTGAGGGAACGCGCTCACTAAAGGTCGGATAACGTCTTGTGGTAACATTGATTGAAAATAGAGACTACGATGCCTAATCTGTCATGAATAGCGATCGATTAAAAATTTATTACATCGAGAGTCTTGATGCAAAGCGCATGCGTTAAATGTGAAATTAAACATGGCGAGATTTTTATTCACACCAGCTACATGGAATATCGGCAAAAATGTTACCCAAAAAATGTTTAAATTAATGAACCACGAACATGTCAGATTTTGACATCGAAAGTGCACAAGGAAAACTAGCCATACTCAAGAAACGTCAGTGCGATGTTAGATCAGAGCGTAGTAAGTACATGTACGTCACAAGCGGTAATTTGAGTGTGAGAATCAACTTTTTCACAACACACTGTTAAACGGATCAAAAACTACACATCTTGTTGTAACCTCAGGACAGAGATACGATAATGTCCAGGGATAAAAGTAAAAAACCGTCCGACCTCATGAGGTTACACTCATTGGAACTAATGCAGGTGGCTAGTCCCAATAATGGGACTTCACATGCGTTTCTTAAACAGTATGACTTTAAAGGTCTAATGTGTGAAGTCCCAAATAAACAATGCATCAGGTCGTACCGAATCGTTGTAGCCTTCAAACTTCTATCACTGACGACATTACGCCTACCAATTTCATTAATATATAATCTTACCTGATTCCAAAACAATAAAGCTACACGAGTGCTTCCACTAAAAAACTCTTCTACCTTTACCCCCAATAATATCCAAAATGAAGTGCCTAAAAAAGGCAACAAATATCAAACTTTTTCTCGGAAAAAAAGAAGAGGGGCAAATTACCATGGCCGACAGGGACAACGCATGCGCATGAAACACTAGAAGGCATCCTTGGTTGGCAGAATACGCCCGGGTTATAGAAATAAGGTGTTTTTCCGCCCGGTGACGAAATCAATGTGTGTATGAGTGCACATGCGTATGTTTATTCATGCGAGTTGGCTTTTTTTTTTTTAAACTAGCTCTTAAGGCGCTATGTGTTCAATATTTGAAACATGTGAAACACATCATGTGTTAAACCTTTTCATACGGGCTGTCGATTAAAATATCTGGCAATACGAAAGCTGGACTTTGTCACCGGTCTTAATTTAATGTCATCAAATTTGATAAATTTAACACCTGAAGAGTTTTTGAAGATCTGAGGAATTAATGTTGGTTGGTAACACTATAAGGAATACTTCCAAGTTATTCAGGTAATATATTTATGTTAGTAGAGTGTTAAAATGTGATAATGTACTCAAAAAATTTGGTTTTCTTATCAGATACATACCATAAGGCATGACTCCTCCTCTGATTAACCCTAACGGCGGCCAGATGCAATGAGGAGCCAACGAAAAGTGGGTACCGGTCGGAAATGTTTCTCGTTGCATCTCGGACGTCGACAACTATTTTTTGTCGCGGCAAATGAATCTCATTGGCCCTCATTGCATCTGGGCGTCCCACCGACCCCACCCCCCCAGAACTCATTCTCACCACACATCCCCCAACCCATATCCACCCAACTCTCTCCCCTCCCAACTACAGCCCCCAACCCTCCCCTCCTTCAACCCCACCCCCTTTCCCCGCTCCCACCAACTATCCACCCCCCCTCCCACACACCCCACCCCCAACACTCCACCTGAACTCGCTCCCCATCTCCATCCTACACCCTACACTTTACCTCCCCCTTTCTCTAACCCACGCTTCCCCCTCCCTCATCCCCAAAAAAAACATCACACCTCTCAACCACCCTTTCCATTACCGGAAAAATGAACGCGATGTCCTCGTGCTTCTGGGCCGTCTTTACGGAAATGACGCGATGTTCCTGTGCATCTGGGCCGTTTATACGGGAAAAAGACGCGAGCCTTTTCACTGCATTGCGACCGGTTTGCCCGCAGAAGCCGCAATGCTTTTCATCGGACGGGACCATGTGTACAAATGGCCATAGAATCCAATCGAATATCGGGGAATGGTGATAGCGCCACCATTTTAGATAAGTACTTTTAATTAGCATAAACGCATTCATGACGTAAACCGGAGCATGACGTAGCGTAATAGGGCCACGCACGACGATATGACGTAGCGTAATTAGCGCCACTCCACGACTGGACGGAACTATAATACAAATTCATGCAGATCAGGTGCAGTACGCATCCATTTATTTATTTAATTATCTATCCCTGTTCTCAGTGCATTCGCACGCGATGTTCCCGTTTGCATCTGGGACGTCTTTCGCGAAAATGGCGCGATGTTCAATCGTTGTTTCTGGGACGTCTTTCCGGGAAAATTGACGCGATGTTTTCGTTGCATCTGGGCGTCTTCCGGGAAAATGACGCGATGTTTTCGTTGATCTGGGACCGTATGACTTTACGCTACTTATTCCTGTGCCGGGAGAAAAAACGGCCGAGATGCACTGTGAAACGCAAAATTGGCTCTCGTTGAATCCGGGGCCGTTTTAGTTTAATTTTAAAAATAAAAATAGGATTGCCCTTCTTTGCATGGGGCCGTCGGTCGCAAAACGACCCGTCGGGTTAGCGGTAAGTAATTTAATGGCATAAATGATAGTACTATGGAGGAGTCATGCTTCGCAGGACTAATGCAGGTGCCAGGCTCTTATATTAAGTGGAGAACAAGATACACATAAATCGGAACACCCACCTTTAATCCGTGGTGGTACTGTTTGTAATTAAAACTGTCAAGTCTATCAATCACTTGTTTGTAGTCACAAAAATCAATCCTACTTGTGATTGTGATAACTGTGGTTTCTTTTACATCCAAAACAAATTTAATAAGGGCTAATTCCATGAATGAAACTTAAATTGAAATCTGAAAAGAATTGATTTCACATGTTGCTTGAAAATGTTTCGTTTTATTGTATTTTTTTTTGTTTCTGGGAAGTTAGAATTATGTTATTATTCCAGTTAAGTATTTTTTATTGATTTAGTCAGTCTTAATTATTTTAATGTAGTGTGCAATTGAAAAAATATTGCAATTAAAGCAAAAGAAAGAATTTGTTAACCCCAATATACATGTAGTGAAATACCATTCACACTTCAGCCAAAAAAATCCAGGAGAGTGAGATTGCTCAATTGCAATTTTAGAATTTTTACATGAGTTAAATGGGTATGAAACTTTCATTACAAAATGTCACTCTTGAAAATTTTGCCTCAAGAGTGAAATACTCTGGTTAAAAACAGGCGGCGAACTGGATTCCTGAAACCCATTACAGGATAGGGGCCGACCCGGTAAACCCTTAGACTTACCGTGTAATCGCAGTACACACTCTGTGGCATGTTATTTTCTGTATTTTTCAGCCCTTATTGGAAAAAGCTAACATGTGAGGTAGATTTTATTTTCTAAATCGACCCCTGAAGCTTTCCATTGGCGCATCTCTAAGTATAACAATAGTATATTAAAATGTGATAATGTACTCAAAAAATTTGGTTTTCTTATCAGATACATACCATAAGGCATGACTCCTCCTCTGATTAACCCTAACGGCGGCCAGATGCAATGAGGAGCCAACGAAAAGTGGGTACCGGTCGGAAATGTTTCTCGTTGCATCTCGGACGTCGACAACTATTTTTTGTCGCGGCAAATGAATCTCATTGGCCCTCATTGCATCTGGGCGTCCCACCGACCCCACCCCCCCAGAACTCATTCTCACCACACATCCCCCAACCCATATCCACCCAACTCTCTCCCCTCCCAACTACAGCCCCCAACCCTCCCCTCCTTCAACCCCACCCCCTTTCCCCGCTCCCACCAACTATCCACCCCCCCTCCCACACACCCCACCCCCAACACTCCACCTGAACTCGCTCCCCATCTCCATCCTACACCCTACACTTTACCTCCCCCTTTCTCTAACCCACGCTTCCCCCTCCCTCATCCCCAAAAAAAACATCACACCTCTCAACCACCCTTTCCATTACCGGAAAAATGAACGCGATGTCCTCGTGCTTCTGGGCCGTCTTTACGGAAATGACGCGATGTTCCTGTGCATCTGGGCCGTTTATACGGGAAAAAGACGCGAGCCTTTTCACTGCATTGCGACCGGTTTGCCCGCAGAAGCCGCAATGCTTTTCATCGGACGGGACCATGTGTACAAATGGCCATAGAATCCAATCGAATATCGGGGAATGGTGATAGCGCCACCATTTTAGATAAGTACTTTTAATTAGCATAAACGCATTCATGACGTAAACCGGAGCATGACGTAGCGTAATAGGGCCACGCACGACGATATGACGTAGCGTAATTAGCGCCACTCCACGACTGGACGGAACTATAATACAAATTCATGCAGATCAGGGGCAGTACGCATCAATTTAGTTATTTATTTATTATCCTGTTCTCATTGCATTCGCAAGCGAGGTTCCTCGTTGCATTGGGACGTCTTCCGGAAAATGGCCGCGAGTTCATCTGTTGCATCTGGGCCGTCTCCGGGAAAATGACGCGAGTTTTTCGGTGCATCTGGGCCGTCTTCGGGAAAATGAGCGATGTTTGTTTTTTCGTTGCATCTGTGCCGTTAGTGACTTTACGCTACTTATTCTTGTGCCGGGAAAAACGGCCCCGAGATGCAATGAAAGCAAAATTTTGGCCTCGTTGCATCTGGGCCGTTAAAAATAAAATAGATGCCCCTTCTTTCATGTGGGGCCGTTCTGTCCGGCAAAACGACCGGTCCGGGGGTTAGGGTTTAAGTTAATGGCATTGACTGATTATGTACATATGGAGGAGTCATGCTTAGCAGGACTAAGGCAGGTGCCAGGCTCTTATATTACTAGGGAGAACAAGAAGATACACATAAATCGAGAACACCCACCTTTAATCGTGGGTGGTATGTTTGTTAAGTAAACTGTCAAGTCTATCAATCACTTTTTGAAGTCACAAAAATCAAATCCTTACTGTGAGTGATGTGAACTTGTGTTTATTTTACACCAAAAACAAATTAATCAGGCTAATCCAGAAAACTTAAATTGAAATCTGAAATGAATTGTGTCACATGTTGTTGAAAATGTTCGTATTTTATTTTATTTTTTTGTCTGAAGTTAGATATTATAGTATATTCCAGTAAGTATTTTTTATTGATATAGTCAGTTCTTAATTATTTTAATGTAGTGTGCAATTTGAAAAAAAAATATTGCAATTAAAGCAAAAATAAAGAATTTGTTAACCCCAATATACATGTAGGGTGAAATACCATTTCACACTCAGCCAAAAAATCCAGGAGTGTGAGATTGCTCAATTGCCAATTTTAGAATTTTACATGAGTTATTATATGCGGTGAAACTCATTCATTACAAATGGTCACTCTGAAATTTTGGCCTCAAAGTGAAATTACTCTTGGTTTCAAACAGGCGAACTGGATCCTGAAAACATACAAGGCGAGGGGCACTTTTAGAATTTATGTGTATTTATCCCTTTATTTTATCTTTAACCGGGTAAATCGCAGTAACAACTCTGTGCATGTGATTTTTCTGTATTTTCAGCCATTCTGGCAAAAAAAGCTACATGTGCATGTAGATTTTATGTTCTAAATCGACCCTGGAAGCTTCCATTGCAATCTCTAATATAAAACGTATATAAAATTTGCCGTTCCGAGTGGAGAATCGAAACCCACGGCCTTTAGATTACACGGACGAGCGCCCCCTATAGACGCACGCAAGTAATCCGAGGCGGCAGGCTATCGTTTTTTGGTGATACTTAATGAAATACATAACGGAATAAAGCGCACTCATAACCATAATCTTATTGATGATGAGGTTACCTGGTCGGCCCCTAGCGCTTCTAAAATTGTACAATTCCAAGATTTGATATTTACAAAAGATCCTGTTTTTGTGTACGGTATTAAAATTAAAATGGATGCGTTTCATCATCTAAACAAGAATTTAGGGAAATGATTTGTATTGTGCCACCACAATGGAATTTGGCATCGCCTCAAAAATCTGGAAGAAGATGCAAGTGTTTGCAGGATCTCTATGGTGGCAGAATACTAAATCAATCCCAATTTAGAAAACTTTGCTTGGATGAGTTGCCTCACGCGATAGCAGTTCAGTCGCATGATTCTGGGAGTCAGCTGGCAATGCAGGGTACTGCAAAAGCCATGGTATGATCTCTCAAAAAGGCAAACCATCACCGGCAGTAGCAGCAAATGTAAATTTTCAGATCTCTGAGGAGTAGCAAAGGATCTCCCATAAGCGTCCACACCGGCGGAAACGTCAACACTGCCACTTTAAGTAGCAAACATTTGAAGAACACATCTGAATGCAGTTAGCAGCAGTGTCAAACTGTGGCAGTGCCATGGGGCATGACAGTGCAAATTTCCTCCATTTTGTTCACTTTTCTCTAGTTCCCTCTCCCTTCCAAAAGAAAAAGACCTTCGCGTCTTTGCCATAAAAAGGCGATTCTAGGCTGAAAATCACCAAATTTGCATTATAACTCAGCAATTTTGGTCCAAAAATCAGTAGAACGGGTCAAATTGGTATGTTCTCCCAACAAAATACACTCCCCCCCCCAAATTTCACTGCACCCGTTACACCTACCCCCCCCCAAAAAAAAAAGAAGTCCCGGCCTCTACTGCGTCAAACCTTTTCCATCTCGAGCAGAAAAAATTGGCAATGAAAGATTAAAAATTGTCCAATATGGGCCTATTTTGCTTTCGCCTGTGGTGTAGGTGCAAAAAAGCACTAATTCCACGGCGGGGTAAAAAATTCTATAGGGTAGCTCTCCCTCCCCCATTACACCACTGGTAGAAGCCTATGTTACTCTATATAGGCCAAGAAAAAAAAAGTTTGTCTCAGAAGACCATGTACATTTGTTTAAATTTGGTCTTTTGCCTTTGGGGGGGCCGGGTGTACACGAAAATTTTTATTAAAAATATTTTTATGAAGAAAATTGGCTGCAAAGCGGCTTGAAAAATTGAAAAAAAAATTGTTGTAACGGGCATGGGCCCGAGGGCCCTGGGAGTAATCAAGCTTTTACAGTTATGATTGACACTAGACTACCACTAGATATACAGAAATTTGGGCACGTCAGACGATTATTTTTACACAGTTATCCTAATTGTGATGTGACCAGTCACCAATGTCAGATTTTTTTTATAATGCTTATTTCAGTTAGATTATGTAATGTTTTCCAAGCAATATCTTTATATGGTGTTCTGCATTGTTATGGTGAAAGTATTTTGTGGCATTGGGTGAAAAGTACAAATTTGGCACAGAGGTAGCTAGAGATATGCTAACAAATCTGCGTCTAGGGGCCAAATTAAATTCCTTTCATGGCCGCCATTTTCAAAATGGCCGCCATCCTATAAACAAGCATTAATTATTGCCAAAAATATGTGGTTGTAAACTTCATTATAAAGGTAGATAAGGACTTGGTGAACTTTTTAAAATAATATTTCTGTATTACCAAAATAGTAGTTTAATTCAAAATGGCGGTACGCATTGGGGCCTAGATTCAAGAGGCTGACGCTCACATGAAAACAACTTGATTATTTGGTAGTTTTACAGTGCAAACCATGGGATTTCGTTGATTTTCTAAAACTTTGGAAAAATGACCCTTAAAAAAAAAAACCTTACATTTTATTGTCGTAAACAATGTACATGATATTAAAAAAATGGCCTGCCAATTTCAGAATGGCTGCCAAATTAAAAATGGAGATACGTAACTTGATATGTTAAGCCTTTCAACAGGACCGAAAGAACGCCTGAGCGTTTCTTGCAAATAAATAAATACTTGAAAATACCATTCAGATACTTATTTTGTATCTCAAATGTGGAACAAACCAAAAGATGAAGTTTGGTATAGTTTTCACGTTTATAATGTGCTTTACAATTCGGGCAATGCTTTTTGCCATGGAGAATGCATGCGAATTGCTCGCTGAGAGATAGACATGTCTTTAGGTGACAGTTCAAAAAATGAAATCCGAAAAGTAAATCGGGTCGAAAGGGTTAAAGGTAGTATTAATTTTATATGTGTCATGGTTAAATGATAAGATGTAATCAACATTCAAAACATAATTGGCGTCTTGGTATGTTAAAACATTTACATTTTTGTCTGGGTGGGTTTAAATCACATAACAATATAGCTGCCATGTTCAAAATGGCTGCCACTATAAATTTAATAACAGGACCTAAATGTATGCTGGTTTCTTTATCAGTTGTACCTCACAGGTCCTATTGCACATTCTACCATGTAATCTTTATGTGATGCCTGTGCTGTCAATGTGTAATTCCTAAGATCTGTAATCATATTCAAAATAGCTGCTAAGGTAATTTGTAGCATTTTAAGAGGGGTTATTAATTCATATTTTACAAAATGGATGTTGTCATGTGAGCATACTGTTAAAGAAATTAACAAAGTTTTTTTTAATTTTTTAGGTTTTTTCTTTTTTTAAAAGTTTTTTACTTTTTCATTTGTTTTTCTGATAAACTTCATTTACCTCCATAAATAAATGTATGCATGCATTGCACCCCTTGATAGTTTTTAAACAGAACACCTACCGCTAGCTAGAGTCTAGCTAGCGGTAGTTGTTTCTGTTAGTGGATGATGGTGTAATAATCAATACTAACAATTTCTATCGATCTTCCATGCACTATGAAGAAGCAGCTGTCTACCTTCATGCAGCCAATGCTGGCTCAAGGATAACAAAGGGTCATGCTGCGTTCTGTGGACACAGGACGTTGTGATGTGGTTCTGTAGCCTTGTTCGGCCAGTCCAACCTCACTGAACGCTGGCTAGCATTTGGTTACGGGAAGGAATCGCCGATTCACACCAGTACATATTATTTCCCAGACCATAAGACCAGAGAGAACTCTTTGTCTCTGATGATGTTTCACACCTTCACCGGTTGCAAAAAGGGAAAAAACATGCAAACATGGAAGCAAGCCAAATCTTCAATGATGTTGTTACAAACCTTTTGAAAACCTTGGAAAGAAATCCTCCTTAAGAAGATACCTGAAAGAAAAAACTAATGCCAACAATTGAAAAGATTTGTTGACCTCAGTACAACACTGAACAGATCCGAGCAGCACAACAGAGCAGCCAATCAGGCAGGACATTGACGGGGACAATCATGATGCGAGCTCCAGAAGCTACCATGATCCAGCTGACTGGGGTCAGAAAATTACAGCTTCACAGTCCTGTATTGACAAAACTTGGCAGAGGCATCAAAAGCATACATAGCCAGGTCACAAACTGATGAAGTGTGGCTGTAATGGAACTAGAAGGATGCTTTATGGGTACCCAATGGCTGCTTCACTGAATTATAACAAGGTCATTGTATGTGCATTGTCGCTCAAACATTGGGCGGGACATGGGGGGGAGACATGACTATCTGCAAGGTCCTGTCCTTATGTGCATTGTTGCGCCAACATTTGGCAGACCAAGAGATGCTCAATTGTCGTGGTGATGTTCTACAATTACAGGTAGTGTCCTGATCTGCTTCCAGGTAGCCCACTTCTGCAAGGCCAACCTGGCTTATCCGATTCCTGGTTTGGAATTGTTGAGACATCGCCATTAGCCCATGAGGAGTCAGTCAGGGGGGTGATTTCACATCAAGTTCAATACAAAATAGTTACGTGGGCAGAGCAAGTCTTTCTTTCACAAGGCGATTTTCACACGGTGCTCGAACCAACTGAGGGGGTGGGGTTTGGGGGGCTATCACGACTGGTGTGAGGGAGCGATAGATATAGAGTTGTTAGGTTCGAAAGGTGTCATTTTACTAGCGTGCTAGTAATAAGGATGTCGCCGTTCGCATTCCGGCCAGGCGCCACGTTTGTTTTCAACACTGTGTGCGCTGGATATTTCCAGGGAAAGATTAATATTATATATAATAATAAGTTAAATAGTAAGAAATAGTAGTTTTAAAATGTGAAAACACATATTAAATTGCTATGTAAATATACCGTCTGATGCTGTCCGATTAGAAAAGCAATGGAACCTTTCGGACCTAACATTCTATAGATGATATCTATCGCTCCTCTACCAACCCAGTTGATGATAGCTAAGTTGCAGTTGGTTAGAGCGCCGGCTAGTAATCGGAAGGTTGCCAGGTTCGAATCCGGCCGGGCGCACATTTTTTTTTCAACACTGTGCGCGCTGGCTATACTCCAAGAGGAAAGATTAATAAATATCCATCTTGGTTACCGGAGAAAACTAAAGTAGTTATATTTCACTGGTGGTGTAACATTTTTTGCTGCTGTGGAAGTTGTTGGCTACCTGACTCGAAGCTTTCAGGGATGGTAGACCATTCTTTCTTGAATATTGTTATGGGTCATATCGGAGATTCATTAAGGTGTTGCTTGATTTTGACCCTTTCTCTGACCCTTCCGCACCTTAGCAGTTGTTTTAACTGAAAAAGTATCGGCTTCAAACATGGTGGCAAATCCCCTGATATCTTAGTACATCTGGCAGGCCTGGGTATGTATTCCGTCCTTTCGCATGTGGTATGAATCTCCAGGCAGTCTTATTCACTAGTTGGGCAAAATTTGTATAGTTATGGAGTTTTGGAGCAACTTTCTTCATCACTGTAGTTTAAAGTGCCTTTAAAAGGCACGTTGTTTGGTCTTACTGACTGCAGGCATTGACGTAGAGTTAGTGGAACAGGATTAAGAACAATTTGCTACACAGGTTAGAGATGTTTTTGCCACCAATAGCTTTCCGTCCTTATTGGCTTCATTGTAGCCCCATTGGGTCCTATGGCTGTTGAAATCGCCAATTAAGAAAGGAGGTTTAGTGGAATTTCCGAAATTGAATTGGGGGGGTTTTTTTTTTTTTTTGCGCTTGCAATCTACTGATGGAGGTTGTTAACTATGGACACAGCCGAGCTCAATGGTGAGGACTCGATGTTGTCAGCAGAATTGAGGTTGCTTCTACACGGGTACGGTTTTCACACATAGAGCACTTCCAAACTGTCGAGGTGGTCTCCCGATGGCAAGGAATGTCATGGAAAGTATTTAGTAAGACATTAGCTACACATAGGCTACCAAAGTTACTCTCAGAGTCAACTCATTCTTGGGTGGTGGCAAATTTGGCCATTCATTTGAATTGACGTTAGAAGGGCACGTAATAGGATTCGTTGCTCCTGCATCAGTTTAAAACAAACCCGAGCAACCAATACCAAATCAAAAGGTATGTTATTTTTAATGAAAAAAAAAACATTCAAGTAGCCACGGAGGAATGATGCACGTAAGTGGACACTTCTAAAAGTGAGTGGCCATTCGAGGTTTTGACAGCCATCTTGGCAACTGAATTGAAATGAAAGAAACAATTTAACAACAGACCTTAAATGGTTTCCTCTTAAGTTGATGTGAATTCTTCCTTGAGGGATTTATCAAGATTAAGAAAACATTCATTTCTTGATAATCCAAAAGGAAAGCTCAAGTGAAAAGTAGCCGCCATTTGGATTTCGCCGCCATTTTGGATTCCAGTCTTATTTGGTTGTATTTTGTTTAAGGTGCTGTGAATTCTATCTTGTATGCACATTTTCCATAGAAAAACGTTTAGGGAATCATAACAAGATCAAGAAAAACATTCATTTCTTGTTAAATCAAATGAATGATATGCTTCAAATTGGTCGCATTTGGATTTCTGCATTTTGGATCAATTTTGCCTAAGGTAAACATGGACTTACCAGTGGAGTGTCAATCAGGGGATTTCTGTTTTTTCACAAAATTTCAAAAACTACCCCACATAAATATTTTAGAACCAAAGTTTTAAAACATAAAAATGTAAAAAACATGAAATGTGTAACCGTGGCGGCCATTTTGAATTTGGCGGCCATCTTGGAAGGAAATTAATGTGGCCCGAGGGCCAGAGTTATTCAGCTATCAAAGAGTACATATGTGCAAAATTTGGTACTTCACCCAAAATGCACAATAGGTGTGATATCTTGCCCCATTCTGCATGACGTATATATCTGTTGTGTTCTATTAGGCATTGGCTTTTTTCTCGTCTTGATCCAAATTGTGGTGTGTGAAGCCTTCTCGCGGGGCCCTGTTGTTAATGTAACATCATCTGTTGTGGTTAACTGATTCAACAACTTAGTCCAAACATCGTGTTTTAAAACACCAACAGTGGAAGATCTTGAAGGAGCCCACCTCAATTATAGGCGGCCTGAGCTACTCACAGAGGAAACTTATGGAAGCACCCAAAGTCTGTATTCTGCAGCTGAACGTTGAGGGTCTTACTCATGCTAAGCGTGACATCATCTTACAGCTCTAAAGGGGAACGAGTGAAACTCACCTCCAAGAACAAAACTCACTGCGGAATCTGAAAGAGAAGCTGCAAATCGAAGGTTTTGACCTTATTGCTTCATTCGCATAACAAGCATGGGATAGCTTCCTTATGTGAAGCAAGGCATACAAGTGAGATCAACCCTGTAATCTTCAATGAATTCGCTAATCCAGTGGATAACATTTGAAGCTATGTGGGGAACCACTCACCACATCTATAAGCACCACAGATGAGGCCAGACTGCAATTCCCTTCCGTAGTTCAGTGGAGATCCTTCGTATCGGAGACTTCAACTGTAGAAATACAGCATGGGGAAACTCACTTTGTGACAAGAATGGCAAAGCGGATCGTGAATGGATTGAAAGCCAAGGACCTCCAACTGCTGTTTGATAGTAAGGATCCACCTACTTTCTATTCAACAAGTCATGGGAATGACCTGTCCCGACCTGTCAACAGTCACCAGCGACATTCGATCTCGCTGTTCCAGAACGGTATCCATAGATTCCTAGATCGGGTCATTGCCCTATCCTGGGCACCAGTGACATCAAGGTCACAATCTCCAGCCTCTACCGAAAGAGATGGAATTTTAGGAAACCCAACTCGCGTCCAAGTTTAAACAACTCACCAGCGAACTGCTCATCACGATGCCAGACCCGGCTTTATCCAACATCAACGATGCATATTCTGATTTGCTCCATGTCACCCAGAGCTGAACATCCAAGATGGCAGAAGAATTGCCTACACCCACGTTTGGGGACAAGGAATGCGACGAGTATACAACGCGTATGGTAATACCAACTGCGATACTGGAGAATAGCAAAGGGCAAACAGCCATAAGTGGTATGATTGGCCAAAAGAGATGCACCAGATGGGAGGAGGAGATATCCAATATCAAGCTTACCCACTCAAGCTGCAAGGCCTGGAATAACATCAAAAGGCTCACCGGGCGTAGCTAAGCTAAGCAGGGGTCCTGTCTGCAAACTCCATCGCTTCAGTACGTGTCAACAATGGAAAGTGGAAGAAAAAAAGCAAAAAGCTCAACATTCCCCCGCTACTGGCCGCGAAAGACCACTCTCGTGCTGTTAAGGCAGAGATTAAACAGCTGCTACAAACCCTCTCCACGTCAAGCCCCATGTCCCAACCATCACCTACGATGAGATCACCGAGCAATTAAAGTTCTCAAGAATGGGAAAGCTCCTGGCAATGACAACACCCATACAGAATCTTGAAGAATTTGGGCACCCGAAGCTGTGCGATGCCTCCAACTCTTCCTTTCTACTTGCACGGGAGCGTCGGCTGTTCCCTCCGGGTGGAATACTTCAAAGGTCATTGCAATCCTTAAGCCCAAGAAACCAGCAAATGACCCCAAGAGTTTCAGACCCATCTCGCTACTTATCTATAAGCTGCTTGAGCGAATGGATAATCGCCAGGATAAATGATACGGTAGAGAGGCAAATCTACACCGCACCCAAGCTGGATTCGAAGAGGTAAATTAGGGCCCAGGAAAAATCCGAGATCGTGGAAAATAACATGTCATGCGCGGATTTGGCTTACAACCGGATTTCCTACCAATGCGCTGGAGATTACCAAGGTCCTTTTTTTTCTCCATGAAAAGTCGTTTCAGACCCGTGAAAATGATCTCTTTTAATGATGAAATAATAAAATCCCCGACCTTACAATGTAACGGCACAATGAGTATTTCCATTAATGTTGCATGATACCCAATTAAAACTATAACTTGAAACTGTGTGTGATTATTATTTGCCGTTATCTCGTGATTTTTTATTTTAATTTCTGAAATGTTGTCTGAGACACGTACATGGCCCCATAATATACACCGACACGTGGCACAAAAACAGGGCGCTTGATCGAATCGAACGTTGAGTACGTATCACGTCGTGGGAAACTTGTCTTTTTCTCACATTGCCGTGGCTTAGACCACATGGTGCAATGAGTTGGTACTATTGGTTTTTATGACCTCATTGCATGCACGTGGTCGAAGCCACACCACGGCCAAAAAGTAGTGTCACAGGCGCATAGGGTTTCATATGAAAGCTCTTAGAATAAAAAAATAAGGCCTTCTCCTGTTTTCGCGAACGCGTATCAAGAATGGCTGGTGTTGGATTTGACCCGTTAATGACGTCCGAGTAACAAGTTGTAAACAAGCTCAAGGGGTAAAACCGCACCGCACTCTCCAGATATCTCTCCTTGTCCGGCTTCTTTGTCTGGAACTTGAATAAAGCTATTCTGATCTGATTCTCCTTGTCGGGACCGGTCGACGCTGGTGCACCGTCGACAATACAGGAATTATTATCGTAAAAAAAAATTTTAAGGCACAAATCAAGAAAATTATGCCATATGATACCAAACGTGCGACGCATATCACGAGAAGTCAACTGTGTACGTAGGCAAGAAAAAACGGGCCCCCAAGCGCACGTCGTTTCCACGATGACGTCATGACGCGTATCGCGCATCGGTATTGGTACTCGGACGTCACTCTGGGGCACGCTGCCAGCGCGATAATCCTTTTGTTCAATTTTTTTTGGAATTTCCTTGGAAAGCTTGTCCAAATTTCACATGATATTATGCCCAGTTTTTATCAAATATCCGGTTTCTCAATTACTGCTCATGCAGATTTTACATTGATGCAATAAATACTATGAATGAACCAGTTTTGGTGGTATTATAAGTATGTTTAAAGCCTGTCCATGGACCTTTAACCATATACAAGGTGTACTGTACTGTGTACATGTACTTATTACTCGGGATCAATTGCGTGACCCTTATCTTCATCAGTTTCACTACCTACAGTATTGGAGGTTTTTTCTCAATTTTTAAATTGCCTCATTGGTTTTCAACTCAAATTATGATTAGTTATCATCCATGTTGTTATTTGTCTCCCCCACCCCACCCGTATTTCCTTGTTTGGGTGTTGTAGACTATGGTTGTTGTGGTTATTATCCAATGTTATCTACCCGTTTTCCTCTTAGCTTTTTTTTCCTTTCCTTTTCAGCTTACTTCCTTCAAAACTTTCTCTTCAAGAACCGCTTGCTCGCTTTACTTTTACATTGAAAAATATTATTTCAGTATGCCGTGCCCAGCAACAACGAACTACCATTAACCACCACATTTCATGATGAAGACTTTAGCGCATCACTCCATCGAATAATTTCACCGACACCAAAATTGAACCTCATCCAACTTTAAAACTCCTCTGCTATAAACCCGTTACTCACAGATACCATATCATCTCAAACATGTGACCCCATCCTTCACCACACCCACAACTAGTTCTGGTGCGGGACTCGCACTATCACACAGAAGTAGTTTCAAAAACTAATAAAACCATCATGTGCAACGACTCTTTTCCATATTCCATTTCAACTGTCGCAGTATCCCACAAATCATATGAAGAAATCACTAACTACCTTGATCACCTCACCACTCACCCCCCCCCCCCCCCCCTTTCTCCGTTTTAGCTTTTCAGAAACATGGCTCACTGACACCAAGTCACACCTACTTCATGGCTACACGTACCATCCCAGGACCGCTCAATGGCAGAGGAAGGGGGAGGCTGTCTTTACAAAAAAATCACATTACATATAAAATCATTGACACAACACCAGACCAGAATTTGACTCACTTTTCATCGATCTCCCCACTATTAACACAACAGATAGACCCAAAACTAACTTCGGAGTTATTTATAGCCTGCATGAACACACACAATCCCAAAATTTTAACAAACAGCTTCGAGCGCTCTACTAAACTAAATAAACCAACAGTGATGTCTATATAGCCGGTGACTTTAATATCAATCTTCTTAAATATTCTACTCATCCACACATTATGACTCTTAACACATCACTTGCAAACTCTTTATGACCCAAAAATTAATAGACCCACACGAATTACGCATAACACAGCCACATTCATTGACAAACATTATCACCAACCCCCCTGACACAGACTCCACGCGGATATTTGTCACTGGACATAAAGATCACTTCCCAATCTTCCTCATTACACCCCTCAAGCACAAGCACGCCAAAAAAAAACAACAATACCAAACGGGACTACCGAGAACACAACATCCGCACCTTTAATTCCGGCAAATCAACACTGATCATGGAAAATATACTCGCAGAATGACCCTAACACTGCATACAACAACAACTTCATAATAAACCTATAACCAAACATTACAAACGATTCATTCCCATTACAAAAGAGACCCTAAATAAAAAAAAAACCTTCATCGCAAGAAACCCTGATGACCAACAGCCATTCCACGTCAATCAAACATAAGCACAAGCTCTATAAAACAAATTGAAGAGAAAAACACACAGCAACCAAACTAAATACAAAACAATATAAAACACAAAACTATAACTCACACTAATTCGCTAATCGCCCAAGAAAAAAAACACAACCACCGAACAAATTCAGAAATTCAAAAATGATTACCAAAACTGGGACATTCCTCAACAACTTTCTAGGCAGGAAATATCTATAAACAAATACCCGACTTTTTCATCATAAAAAGTAAAACAAAACCTTGACCGCTGTAATAGCTAACGCATTCAAAGATCACTTTACTAAGCTGGCAAAAAAATTTGGCTGAACAAAATTCCACCCGCTAACAACCCATTTATTAAACACTTCCAAAAACACAACCCACCTCAATTCTTCCTCAACACAGTTACTGTAGATGAAATGCACAACTTCGCACCTCCTAAAACCTGGGAAAAGTGCAGGCGGGTTACCGACAAGATAGACCTGGGATTTGCGAACAAATCATATGATAAAGATATCGCCTCTTTAGCACAATATTTAAACAATCACTCTCAACAGAATTTTCCCAGATCACCTCAAAATCAGCCAAAGTCATTCCTATTTACAAAAGCAAAGATGCACATGACATTGTTAATGACCGGCCCATTTCTGTTCTTCCATCTTTTTCAAACTACTTAAAAAACAGTACACACGTCTTCTACATTTCTCTATAAGCACAACATTCTTGTCGACGAACAATACGGGATTTAGGCCCAAACGCATCGACCGACATGCACCCTTGAACTACAACCAAACCTTAACCTTGCCTAAAAAAATAACCTCCACACCTGGGGGATTCGGATCTCTCAAAGGCCTTCGACCCCATTGACCACGACATTCTTCTTCACAAGCTTTCTCATTACGGTGTCCGTGGTGTAGCCTTTTGAGTGGTTCAGGAGTCACCTAACTAACCGCTCACAATCAGTCATGTACATTCCCACCACATCATCTATTAAACCTATCACAGTTGGCGTCCTGCAATGCTCAACCTTGGACCCTTACTTTCATCATTTATGAATGACATCTCAAAACTTCAAGCACACTTAAAACTAATTTTATTTTGCTGATGACACCAAACATGTTTCTATCAGACCCTAATCTTAGTGCCACTTTTTAATAACATGACTCACGAACTCACTAAAATCACAGACTGGTTTCGGGCTAACAAACTTCTCTTAATGTTTCCAAAACTAACTCATGCTTTTCTCTACGCATAACAACAAAATCACAATGAAACACTAACCATTGATAACAGACAATCTACCCGGTCAGTCAACTAAATTTCTTGCATCACAATCGACGACAAACTAAAATGGAAATGAGCACATTAACTCCATCACTACCAGAGCCGCCTCACGCAATAGGGACAATCTACAGAGTGAACAGCACCTTTCAGATACGCCTGAAAATCACTATATAAACATTAGTTCTACCGTACTTAGTACTGCAAAATTTATTGGGCCTACAACTATCATTCACGACTCGTCAAACTCAAATACACAGAAATGAGGCCATCCGCACTATCACCAAAACACCCTCCAGAACTCACACCTCACCATTATTTCACTCGCTGAAACACTTAAATTAGAAAAGAACTCAACCGACTTCAAACAGCGCTTTCTTCATGTTTGACTATCACAACAACCACCTACCTCCGAACTTCAACAATTACTTTACCACAAATAGACAAATCCACCGCTCTTACAACCTAGACCAGCTGACAAACTCATCGTTCCCCCTCCCTAAATCTTCGTCTGGAAAAACACATTATTCAGTACCACGCCGCAAAACTCGGAATGGTCTGCCAGAACTATCACAACAATTGCAAAAAAAATACGTTTAAATCTCAACTAAAAATAATTTGATCAAACCCGTACAATTCACAATGATTACTCCCCCATTATTTGTTCCCCTCTTTGCTATCCCCCCATTCTTTTTTCTCGCCTTCATTTATATCTCTATCCCCCAGTATACTTTGAAACCCAGTGTAACATTCCACAGCAAGACATGTTGTTCCAGTCTGTCCGTCTATTTTCCCGTATCTGGATTCCTGCCTTTAGGTAGTTGTAGGAGTATTATTTTGGTGAAATCCCACACACACACAGATATAGAATATCTTTAATGTTTTATATCAAACCTTGTGTTAAGTGGTACTCTTGTAGTGTAATTATATTACTTGTATTTTTAATTAGGGCCAGCAATAACTATAAGCCCACAGGGTTGTCCATTTACTGGTCCTAGCATAATCATATCGCTCATCTATTTCATCTTTTAAAAAAAATCAGTTATTTTTTTCAATTGTAACTTTCTTTTGTACTATTATATTATTACAGTTTACATACTTTTGTTATATATGATTGTTATGATAAAATAAAATGATATTATTGGCAGGACTGACGACGGACAGGGAGTGGTCGAATCAGGCGTGGTTAAAATTCATTGTGAAGAGGGTTATTACATCGGCGCCGCGGTGACTGACATTGTGACACGTTGTGTTTAGCATTGGAGGATTGAAAAAGTAGGTATAGGCATGCGCATGAGAAAATTAATTATTTAGAACCAAGAAACTGTGATAATATATCATCAAATTAGTTAGACTTTGGTGACGCCGGCAGTTGAAAAATCGCGATTTTTAGGTGCTGTTTTCCGCGACATCAGCACATTTTGGGCGCGAATTTGCGCGGAAAAGGTCCAATTTTGATGCGCGTTCGGAAAGTCGTCGGATTGGCGAGAATCGGCGGCGATTCGCGCTCCTGAAACCGGATTTTCCCGGGCCCTAGTTAAATCACAACTGATCAATAGCAAGACTAGTTAATGACTTCGAGACAGCCTTCCAGAAGAAGCAGAAGTTTGGAGCAGGCCTTCATTGACTAACTGCTGCGTACTATCACAGTCTAGCATCGAGTCTCTACCTCAAGCCTCTTAAACTCTTCCCTGATGTCACGCTTGTCAAGTTTCCATTATGCTGCTCATCCAAGACCAGATCTTTCGTCCTGGAGACATCAAATGGTCAACGCAGTAGAAAAGCGCAAACTTCGAACGGTGGTCCCACACGGTTTGTCCCTGGCCCCATCTCTTCAACATCTATTGCTCAGATATGCCAAAGGGAGATTGTTCGCAGTACTCCTACTAAGCCGACACGGCACTTGGAATACTGCTGACTTCTTTGAGTCCTTAGAAACAGTGTTGCAGAAAGACCTAATCACTGTAAGCCAATTCTTCCACCGATGGCACTTGAAACTCACCAAAGCCAAAACCTTCAGCTCTGTTTTCCTCTTGCCAATCGATGCGGCAAAAGAGAAGCTAACATCATTTCTATATGGAGAAAACGGTCACATGACCCAACACTGAGTACCTTTGCGTCACAATGGACCGCAGCCTTACTTTCAATCAACACACCAAGGCAGCCGCTGCCAAGACATCTCGTGCAACTCCTCAAAGGCTCGCAGGACTGGATGGGGTGCTTCTTTTGACACCTTACATACAGCAACTGTTTGCTTGGCATACTCCACTGCTGATATGCCTGCACCCGTATGGAGCCACAGTGTACATTCACACAATTGATGTCGTTTTGAATGATGCTATGAACTTGGTTAGTGGTTGCCTTTTGGCGACGCCTGTAGACTATCTGCCATCCGTCTGGCATATGCTACCATGCAAAACCTTAGGAGGAACCTTCATACGATCAGCTCGCCAAGAATGGTGATGACCTGGTAGCCCTTCCTTCCACCAACACCTTTTGAGGATCAGAGAATTCCACGGAATCGCTTTGCTACCCAATCCATGACACTGCAGTCACAGTATCACTATCGATCATCCTGGATCAATGACAGTGTAATGACAATGGTCATCCTCTCCTTTGAACCTAAAGCATTTGTGGACACCCACTAGCAGCCCAAAGGCTGTGGCCTTGATAGGAAAGCATGGGCAACCTCAACATTCTCGGAACCGCGTTGTCGAAAAGTATTTCCTTCACAAGATCGAGTAGAACTTTCACCAAACTAAACTGCGATTGTGGAGAAGCACAAACATTAGCCACCTAGATACTGTGAGGTCTACAATACCCCAGAGAATGCCATCCTGATCACCTGGATGATGAAACCATCAGCTGGATAAAGACGGATCTTCCCTGTGATTTTTGGACTTGTCACGCATCGTAACAACGATCCAACCATCCAATGGATTTACAGTGCCGGAAATTCGACGCAACCCTCTAACCGATTTTTTTTTAGTTTTTTTTTTTTTTTTTGCGCCTGAGTTCGCCCAAAATTACACTTGCGACGAACCAAAACGGTTTTCGCTCAAAATTTTGTGCAACAACATGATCAACATTAATATAGCACCATAGTTTTTGCGCGATGTTAAACGGCACAAAATGCGCGGAGCCCGTATTTTGAAATACGCGAAAATGCTTCGATTTTTAAAGTAAAAATCACAAAAATGCGTTTCCTAATGTTTGACCTGCTAGTCAACCAGGAACACGAAGTCTTTGCAAAAAACATTGCTCAACTTCCAAAATTACAATCCTATTTCTTACTCTTTTCACGGCTGCAAAATGTCCAAGAAGCACATCATTATCACCTGTTATTTTTTCCCTTCTTATTCTGATAAAATATTTGAAATCAATGTAGATGGCACTGCCGTGTGCTGAGGCGTTTTTCCATACCTCATGTACATAACCGAGAATAATTTACTTTCGCACGTGGGAATCCCAGTGGGCAGGGGGAATCCCCGGCCCCGGATGACGTGACGGGTTTTCCACTCTTGCCCCGGAATAGTGTCCAGTGATGAAGATTTTATTTCATCTCTTCCGCCATTCCTATGAAGTCCGAATTGTTTAATCTGAAGAGACTTATCCATGAAATAAACCAATTTGAAACCAATCGGACCCGTACCGCGCGTGATAGCTTTGATAGCATGCCTCAATATTAGTGTTTAAGCACCGAGCGAAACCATATCATGTAGCTCGAACACGTGTAACCCGGGCAAAGGCCTGGGGCTACGAATTATGAGACATAGGATATCGCGGAAAAAAAAATGTCGGGAAAACAGTTTTTAAAATATTCACTTACCGACCTCCGATTGGTATATTCCGCTTCCCTGGGTGTTATTATCCTGAATAAATAATTATAGGACCCAAAAAAGCAATTCTGAGGTATATATGAAAACATGTTTCTGCAAGTTTTTGATGTGGGGAATTTTAGAATGGGCACATTTTCGTATACTTTAGTGCCTTCATTTTCTGTCTTTTGCAACAGTGATGACGCCAAACATCCTCGTAAGTACACTGACATGAACTGCACATCCGTTTAGAAATAAGAATCATGACATAGGTTTGGATTTGTAAGTCAAAGTGAGAAAGTCGGTTTCTAAAATTGTGATGGACCTGCAATAGCTATTACTTCATGCTCTGACCTAGTACACTACCACCCAATAGGGAGTGTCTAGTCAGAAGCAACTCGGATACCATATTCATGATGCTTCACAATTGGAAAATAGGTGGGGTCATCCGTGTTCACGAATCAAGGGTAGAGGTAGGGTTTACACTAGGATTTAACTACATTTGGAATATATTTTGCACTTATTGGAAGCTTGGCGAGTCATCAATTTTCGCCGACGTTTGCAAATAATGATGTACTAATCCGTTTTTGTTGTTTATGGGCAAAATTAAACATTAAAAAAGGGTGTTTTTTTTACAAAATCCGTGAAATGTCACGATGGACCAACAAAATTGTGATAGACCCAAATTGTCGCGACTTTTGCGCGAACTCCAGTGCCTAGATAAAAACATTACAATACCCTTTGATTCCATGTGTAAGTAATGTCCATTCCAGATTTTTCATTAATATTTAGGCACAATATGCTATTGTAGAAAAAAGCTATATTTATCCCCTTTAAAAATATAAATAAATCCTATCCTGGGGTAATCGCAGAATAGTTTCCTTTGTGTTTTTAATACAGAGTACACGTCCATTTTCTTCTATGAGAACCTATAAAAAGCGGAGAACTTGAAGGTTCTAAAGGTTCTCGCAAAGGTCCTTTTTCGAGAACCTGAAATGGTTCTCGGCAACTCCGACCCGAAATTTCAGGCCTGATTTAGCACTGATTGGCATGAAAATGGTGTGCACTGAAGAGAGAATTGGCTGAAAATCGTTCAGAAATCACATCTTCGTGAACGCCATTCTCCCAGACCCTCCTAAAAGGTCAAATAGTACTGTAAATAATTGGTGATAGATGTATTACATGTTACAAATCGAAATGTCAAGATAATCTGGGGTCCGTTCGCGAAACTCGTACATAACCCTACGTGTATACTAACTCATGCATATGTCCAACATTACAGACCTTTTCATACTAGTTACAGTGCTTTGGATAAATTGATCCACTCGGGCATGACATAGTATGCACGTAGATTTACGAATGTGTTTCATGAATGGACCCCTGGTTTTCAGTATGACACTCAAAACCCTAATGGGACTTGTTTGTTGATGTTTTGTTGGAAACGATACCCGATGTCAAATTAAGTTGAAATTTGAAAACCTTGATTCTTTTTTTAAAAATTGTATTCACTGATTGGGAGTTAATTAATAACTTTGAATTGTAATTTTATTTTTTTGCAGATTATGTGTATTTTGAAACATCGTCATCACAGCCATATCTCATCCGTCGCATTGAAGAACTGAATAAGGTAATTATATTGCAGAAAAGAAAATGGGAAATGCTGAAATGTAGTTTTAAATTGAATGCACAGTATAGAAAGTGTCTCTTGAAGTTCCACTGGCAATACCAAGCAATTAGTGCCTTGCACTGCTGGTGAGCCGTTTTCCCTCCAGCAAAAAATCGGCGGAAATAGCTTTGAAGTCTCACCAGAGGGGAAGACGTCACACTGGCAATAGAAAGCAATTGGTTTTCACCTGTCTTCTCGAATCAAACCTGGGCCTCTCACTTAAGGGTAGTGTTAACCCTGGTGCTTTTGTTTTTACTCGAATTTCTGATTTTTGCACCATTTTAAACATCAAACTGTGTTCTATCGTTACCAACAAAGGTTATCCAATGCAGACAATCCTGAAAAAAAAAAAAAAAAAAAAATTTTTTAAAAATTGTATTCACTGATTGGGAGTTAATTAATAACTTTGAATTGTAATTTTATTTTTTTGCAGATTATGTGTATTTTGAAACATCGTCATCACAGCCATATCTCATCCGTCGCATTGAAGAACTGAATAAGGTAATTATATTGCAGAAAAGAAAATGGGAAATGCTGAAATGTAGTTTTAAATTGAATGCACAGTATAGAAAGTGTCTCTTGAAGTTCCACTGGCAATACCAAGCAATTAGTGCCTTGCACTGCTGGTGAGCCGTTTTCCCTCCAGCAAAAAAAAACGGCGGAAATAGCTTTGAAGTCTCACCAGAGGGGAAGACGTCACACTGGCAATAGAAAGCAATTGGTTTTCACCTGTCTTCTCGAATCAAACCTGGGCCTCTCACTTAAATGGGGTAAATGTAAATGTCTCACAGGCAAACATCAGCTCTTTGGTCCCTCATGGCTAAATGTCACATAGGCACTTATCAGCAATGGCCATTTTTTTCACATGTCAGGGAGGCATTTAGAAGCAATCAATAAATTTAAAAAAAATGATTGCCTCTAAGGTGCCCTTGTGACTTGTTACCTGCATGCAAACCTGAAAGTTTTTTTTTTAGCCTGATGAGATAAATTCTAATTATTCAATCTTTATTGTATGTTACACAGACTGCTAGTGGCAATGTGGAAGCCAAAGTGGTGTGCTTTTACAGGCGGAGAGATATACCAAGCTCCCTCATACAGTTAGCAGACAAACATGCAAGTAAGTTGAATCTTCATCAATGAAATATTGTTGTAAATCAATTAAAAACACAAAATTATTCAATTAGGAATAACATTAAAAACAAATTTGTATTTTCATCCACATTTGAACTGTAAATGAAGCATTTGTATTGTTATCCATTGTGGAGTTTCTTATCTGATATACATCTGAAGTTGTTCTCTTCTTTTATTAGTCCCCTGCTGCTTACAGAGTGAAGTAGGGGACTATAGAAAGTGTAAGTGTCCATCCATTTCTCCATTTTACATTCTGAAATTTGTTGCAAGATTGTTTGGCCCGTGCTTACCAGTGCTGTCTGTGTGTTCTTTTAATATCCCTGATCAAACAGTATATTATTATATTACTATACGTGCATTGTGCATACATGTACAAATTCATATCAATTTTTTACCAATCCAAAGTGATGATACAAAATGACATGAGAAAAAAGCTTTTGATTGTGATTGTCTAATGCTTGGCACCTCCACTTTCTAAGCTCTCAATTTCTGTAAGGCCATCTTAAGTTAATAGTTAGTCTTAAAGCTCCCGCGCGCATTAGTAAAATAGCCCGCTTTATTCAATTTTTTTTGTTTTATTTTTTTTTTTAACCACACAGACATCGTCAGCTGAAAATCGCCTAATTCACAAATTCTCCAAGATTCACAACGGTATGAGTGTAATTATTTAAAATGTTTCCATGTGTCAACAAAAATAAATGAACAAGCACAAAACTCAATGGCAAACAATAGACTCTTTGCGCGACTCCCCGAAATGGTCTCTTCGGTGCCCATTTCCCCATCGGGAACTTTTACGCAGCCTCAAGTCGGGTAAAAACCTACGGTTAGGAGCGTAACAAAAAAATACCAGAAAACTTACTTTATCTGTGACGTTGCACTACATTGTGTAATCACCCGTCAGGTGACAAGTAGGGCACAGTTTACGATCGAAAATATCACTTTTTGTCGTGATTTCAACCAGTGCCGATTGTTTTTTTGTTCCATAGAGATTCTCACATGTTGGTAAGATTAACTTCACTTAAAAGGTACTTTGTATTGGACATTTAGGCACTGTTTCGTCGACGCGAACGAACAACGATTTTTGGTGTAAACATGACCTCTGGTACAATTTCACCCCCCCCCCCCCCGGATGGAATGGGCACCGACTGAGATGCATTTTCGGGATTGCGCAAATAGTCTATTAAAAATAGAAGAAAAAACTCATTCCGCATTAGGTTTCAAACTTTGTGGAGCTTTAGACCAAACGATTAAATTAAGAGGCCTAATCAAGCCTCGTGAGTATAAGCAGTTCAAAGATGTAGGGCATAAGCTAGATGCGCATCCACTAGAAGTTTCAATGCAAGATAGGCCAAAATATCTGCTGCAAGAACGCGAGGGATACAGTTGCTGAAAACCAAGCATTTTTGTCTTATAGGAATATTTTAAGCTATGGCATCAGGTTAAAGTATTATCCTTCTGAAATAGGAATCATGTGGCAGGCATGGAATTAGAAACAGTGGATTGTGGATACAGAGCAGACTGTTTGATTTGTTTATTTGCATTATCTTTGAGCTTGTGGTAATGATTTCCTAATTTCATTTGCATTGGGTTGGACTGAACCCCTCCAACTTAAGAGTACTGTATTGTGTATAATTTTCAAGTGGTATCTTTTGATAATTGGTTCTGATATAGGGCATTTGACTTTTAATAGCTTTGTGAAATATCAAACCCAGAACAATGTTACATTTAAATTTTATTATACACTGTACAGGTTTTGTTACTGATCCTAACAGCATTTTGTCTGTTTAAAAATCATTTTGGTTGATTCTATAATCCAGCCACCTCATAATTCCCTGCTTCGCATGTTGAAAACAAATATATTTGATATAAAACTGACCCATGGCTTTGTGATATAGAGCATCATATTTTTAAAGCAACAGGTGCATGTCTTTCTTTGTGATTTGCAAGTTTTTATACGTCCTTGTAAGAAATATTACTAACATTTCCCGTATGCATCAATTTGACCCAGTGGCGATAGAGGAAGAACAAGAAGAAGCACTCGAGGAGCTTAGTGATAAGCAACGCCACCAGTTGAAACATAGAGAACTCTTCTTATCAAGGCAATTGGAGACGCTTCCAGCCACACATATCAGAGGCAAATGTACTGTTACATTATTAAATGAAACCGAGAGCTTGTTATCGTATTTAGGAAAAGAGGTAAGTTTTGGCGTCATTTTGTGGTCCTCAGATGTTGCAATGGCCAAAAAATAAATGTAATGCAGTTTTATCTTCAAAATCATTTCTGGTGACTTGGTTTCTTTGGTCATGAATTGCACATTACTTTCATCAATACTGTGACTGAAACACATTGCATAATTACCAAATGTTCCTCTGCTTTCTGTAGCATCCTCGTAGTGTATGAATTTCAAATTATGCATGCTGTTTTCTGATTGGTTCATTTTGTCATTGTGTGCAGTTGTGTCACTGCTCAGCATCCACAACTTGATAACTTTTGTAACAGCCCACTGGTTTAGGTGTTACCTTTTGGTACCGTACTGGGAGTTCCCCAGATTCTATCTCAATAGGACCATTTGTTGGAATTCACTCAGGAACTTAATTCTGAGTTTAATTTGAATTTAGTGCTATTGATTAAAACCAGGCTTAAGCTTTTTTTCATGATTCATTAGGAATTGGGCAAACAAACCTCGAAAACATTTGAAGCCATCGATCCCATGTACAGAGTTGCACCTGCATTGTAGTCCGTTTTGAAAAAAAAATTTAGCTGTTAGCTCTTGAATGTCCCATATATTATTTCTCCGATAAGCATCTTTTGAGGTATGCTCACCATTTAGGTTGCCTTGCATTTGCTGAATTGAGGTAAATGAGAACAGGATTAAAATTTGTACTATAGTTAAAGACCGAGCTAGGTGACATAATCCACACCCTCTCCTCTAATTGGGACATACTTACCTGGCCTAAATAAGTCAAAGTACATTTACCCTGTTTAAAGGCCATACTGGAAAGAGTTGTGGGATTCGCCTCAGTGAATTGACATTTTATAGGATGTAGATTTGATCATTTAAATTTTCATTGCGGAATACACATGTGATAGTTTAAAGAGTGTTTTCTTTCATTTTCTTGCAGGATGCTTTTTTCTACTCATTAGTATATGATCCCCAGCAGAAAACTCTACTAGCAGATAAAGGAGAAATCAGGGTTGGACCACGCTACCAGGCAGATGTACCACCAATGCTTAAAGAGGGTAAGCAATCGTATACCATTAAAGGTAGCCATTCTATTGAAAATATTACCTTTAATAATTTGGCAGCACACATTTTGTAAAGGAATTGTCATTGAAACATAAATGCAAAACTACTAGTGGGGCCAAAAAAAGTGAAAAATTTTCATTTTGGAGTAGGGATGTACTGATCCTATCAGTACTGATTGGATCGGTATTGATGATCGGTAAATCTCTCTTTCTACCGATCGATTTGATGACCATGTATGTTCAAGCACAGTACAATAAACATCCTGGCATTCAAACACAGTATAAACATTCCACTTTATTGTTCTAAAATTCAATTTTCTTAGCACAATGGAAATGGTTTGTTTTTACAAGGATGAACTTAAGCATAGGTATATGCTTTTGTTCATGAAATATCTTGTCTATAGCAATATATATAACAGAGGAAACGGCCTATAATTATATTTTTTGAATTGCATGTGGTAATTGAAAAAATATCATATTGGATTGGTATTGGGCCGATCGGTTTACGAAAATATCGGTATCGGCCGATACTGATAAAACATAAATCAGACATCACAATTTTGGAGGATTTTGTGGGGTGCAGCGGTTGACCGGATATTTTTTTTGGATCTGTGTCAGGTGTAGTTGTGCTCATAAAAATGGATTTGTAAGGTTTTGAGAGGTGTAGTAGCTGACACGACTCGCCAGAAAAATGTTCTTGTAGGGTTTTGTGAGGTGCAGTAGCCAGTCTGAAAACACTGCTGGGCTATTCCATGTCAACACTCGAGATGTGCACCGCAGCATGTCATGGATTTTTTTCTTTTTTGTTGTGATGATAGATATTGATGAGAAATGAAAATCCTGAAATTTTGAGCTTCATACCACCTTTTGTTTTCCCGCAGGAGCACTCAGAAATTTAGGGGGGTCACCATCAAAAATGCTGTGCGACACGAAAGACAATTTTGAGAGGGCCATAAACTTGTAATGGAACCCTCCACAACTTTGAAAATCACTATTTGGGGTATATTTTTGGTGTAGAATTCAAATCTAGCATCAAAAATGTGATAGCTCCTTTACATTTAAAGTTATTTGGGTGTAAAAATGCAATCTCTTTCATCAGGGACCAAGTTTGGGGGGTCAGAACTATGTGAGTAATAATATTTTTACTGTCCATTTTTTTGTAAATCCGAGTCACACTGCAGAACATTCTACCAGTACAATAATAAGCTCATTGGGTAAGTAATAAGTGAGTTACAGCCCATTGAAAAATCGTAATTTTGCATTTTGACATATATTGCCCCCCCCTGAAAATCAGTGTTGACATTGAGCATCACCCCTCTGCTTCAGATATATTGAAGATACATCAATAAAGAACAATTCTTGAAAGAACCAGCTTGGTGTCTTGATGTCTTCATTGTTTTCAGCACAAGACACTTTTGTTGAAATCCATGTAGAATGTATATGGAGATATACACTGTACATGTACAATGACCTGTGGGTCACCTATACCTTTGTGTGTTAACTTTGAGTGTGTATTATGTTGTGAAAAAATGAAGACACCAAGCTAGTTCTTTCAAGGAAAGTTGTTTAATGATATATCTTCAACATATCTGAAGTAGAGGTGTGGTGTCGAATGTCAACATTGGTTTTCAGGGGGGTCAAAATGTGTCAAAAAAGTACAATTACCATTTTCAAGGGGCTGTACCTCGCTTATTACTTTTCTAATGTGTTCATAATTGTATTGGTTTAAAGTTCTACTATGTACCTCTGATTGACTACAAAATGGACATAAAAATATTCTTACTTATGGAGTTATGACCCCCCAAACTTGGCCCCGAATGAACAAAGGTGCCTATTTAGGCCTCACTAACTCTAAAAGTAAACATGCTATGAACTTTCTGATGCCAGATTTGAATTCTACACCAAATATTACCCCTAGATAGTGATTTTCAAAGTGGTGTGGGGCTCTGTTACTAGTCTGACCCTCTCAACAGTCTTTCACATTGGGCGGCACTTTTGATGGTGACCCCCCTAAATTTCCAATTGCTCTAGCAGGAAAACGAAATGGACTATGATGCTCAAAATTTCAGGATTTTCATATCTCATCAATGTCTACCACTACACTTAAAACGAAAAAAATCCATGACGTGCTGCGGTGCACATTTCGAATGTTGACATGGAATGGCCCTGCTACAGAGTTAGGGTTAAAAGCTATTTTTAAAAAATTCCCCTTCCCCACATGCACCCTGCTGATTAATAAATGCTTAAAAAGTGACTCACTCAAACTGGCTACTTGTAGGGAAATTGGTGCAAAAATGAAAATGATGTAATTGAAAAATAAAATGCCCAACGACTGACTCACCCTCAAAATAAATTTTGAGGGAAACTCTCTTGACCATTGGAATGAACTTGAATTAAAGCTACAACAATTTCTACAGGTCAAACTGACTATTAATCTGATGACTTTTTGCAGGTGAAGGTGATGGCCGTGAACAGTCTGCACTAGAAACCAAAGTATGGAATGAAGATCACAATTTAACAGACAGGCAAATTGACCATTTCATGTTGTCGCAAGGCGCTCCTTATTCCTATATATGCTAGGATCAAAGTGGTTGCTCTTTAAGGTGATATTAGTCAATTTTACTTGACGGTTTGTCATTTCTTGATAATTTTCTTATAATGCTGGAAAACATTTCTTAGCGATGTGGTACTGACCAGGTATTGACTTTCACTCTTTGTTTTTCATGGCTGTAGGCACATTTGGTCGATTCATTAGGACTGTAGCATTTCATTCTGCAACTAGTTGAACATTGGTGCAGCCCCAGCAGCCAAGATGATAGTTACATTGGTAAGTTCAAGATATTAGTGTGGTCGGGTAGAAATATTACATAAATAGTTCCTTATATTTTGTGTATGTGGGCATGTGCTCATAAAAAAACCTTTTTTTTTTTATCAAGTGTCTTTGACCAATGGCCATAAATTAAAATGTTCATAATTGGGTAACTGAGTAAAGTAATTATAAGTAATCTGGGCATATTTGCTGAGCAACTATCACACGTACCTTAAATTATTCTAACACTTCTATCATCACCTGTCATCCATTTGTAAGTATTCTGGAAGTTGCTGGTTCGAATCTGAAATTAGGCACATTTTTTTATCAACATTTATTTGCACCAGCTTCGAAAGGGGGAAAAAAGTAATTGAAACAAATCGGATACTAAGAAATTATATCCACAAGATTATTAGACTCTCCTTCCCATGCTTCAATCAAATAGGTCTGCCAGTGAGCCCCATGCACTACTGGAAGCTTACTCCGAGCCAAATTTTTCATGTGCACAATTGAACATAAAAATGTTATTTGTAACCGTATTGTTCCTAATAAACAACCCCCCCCCCGCCCCTGGGCGGTGGCATTTTTCAAAAGGGGGGCTTTTATTACAGCCAACAATGAAAATTGAAAAATTGTTGCAAAATCACCGTACTTCCGGACCCTATTTTCGCTGTTACCACTAATACAAACAAACGAGCGGGCGGTCGCTGTTTTCGCACCTACAGAGGCCATACTTATTAAACTATTACAACTGTGCAAAACACCGATTATGATACAGATTACGACAGTCTGGGCATAAATCATGTATTTAGGTAAGCTTGTAACCTCATTTTTCTTTGAATTGGGTTTAGTATCACAAAAAATACGTAGTGGGAGCGTTTATTAAGCAGGGGCGTTTATTAGGACCAACACGTAATTTGTGTTAATGTTTAGTAACAATAAGTATTCTTATTCTTATAACATATTAAGTTCCATGCCATGGATGTGTTAGCTCGCTACAAATATGACATACCAGGCCGGGGCAGCAATGGTACCACCTGGAGGACCAGTTATATGCAGAGACCAATTAGAAGATTGGTCTGCAATCAGAGGCTAACCTCTTTGGGCATTTATGTGGAGAAATGAGGCAAGGACTTCAATGATATTAGACAAGATTTTGTAAGTATACAGCTACAGTCCAACATCGTTTATCCGGACACGTCGACCGGTGGCGCTCATCCGGATATGCGATTTGGCCGGATATGCGATTGAAGCTCAAACACAGGCTAAACCGTGAAGTTCAGTGGGGAATAAGTGTGTGACAATGTATTTATACATTGCTTGTAACAAACTGTTAACAAATTGTAATGTTATGAATGATATGAAATGGAAATATTTTGTTTTTTAGAAATAAACAGAAATTATACCACTTGTTTTTTTGCATGTTTATTGTCAAATTTTGCTATGGGGAGCTAATTGGGGATATCTAGTCACGATCGATCGTCTGTCAAAATTCCTCACCTGGTCTGAATGGCCGATCATTGCCTATTTACTAGCGGTCGCGGTTATGTCAAAACGCGGACATTTACGCGGCATCGTAACAGTCCCAGCCACAAGAAAGATTTTAAATCATGAGAATCAGGATCTAAATCTCCCTGTTAAAAAACAAAGAAATTGCCATCATCTAGCTCGTGCTACGAAAGCTGCAAAGATGTGCAAATTTGAAGCTAGGAATAGCCGATTTAGGCCGATCAAGGTTTGAGCTAAATTGACTTCCCGGTTGGAAATGTGTTTCTAGATATGATTCGCACATAAATTTTAAATTAAAATTTTGTTTGGTTTGAAAAAAGCATGTACTGTTTATTTTTGTTTACTTTTTTCATTATCCGTTTTTTCGATTTTATTGATGCGCATATCGGTCCATTTATAAGTGTGCTTGAGATTGCACAATCAGTGTGTTGTGTATGGTGTTTTGTACGGTTACATTGACCGTGGTAGAAATATGTGCCATCGGCCCTTTTTTCGGCCCGAAAAGTTTTTGATTGCGCATGTTTTATCACGGTCATGGTGGCACAGTTATGATTTTTGAGGGAGTATTCCCTATTGACCTCGTTGTAGCAAGAACTTCCCCAGAAAACGAACCCAATAAAACGACGTGGGAAGCCCTTATTTCCATGGTAAGCCATTTATATGGATAGTATAGCAAGTTCACAAAAAAAATAGGTGTTTAACGAAAAAAATAAAGGAAAAAAATACACCATGCAGTCCCAATCGCTGCCAGTCACCGACGGATGAATATACTGATCGCTGATAAATGGTGGCCGGATAAACGAGGTTAGACTGTATTTAATATTTGAGGCTGAAGTGATGTAAATCCCCATGCAAACCATTTCTTTTTTGTGTTTATATGGCTATAGGTTTGTCTTGGCAGTAAAGATGTTTCTGACACTTACTAATACTCCATATTGCCTACCTTTCGTGACAGTGATGTCAGCGCTTGATTTGATGGTCTCACAGTAAACCGCGCGTGCTGGCTTAAACGAAGCGTTTGTCCACGCGCGAACAAAGACAGTAATCTTGAGCGTCGTAAGGCTGCGTCAAGTTCGTGACATACGCACGTGCGAGTATAAAGGGCTATATGCTAAGGAGAACAAAATGTGCATCATATGGTTCAAAAATGATCAAATTCTGCCTTTGCATAATCTGAACCTTGTAAAGTCTGCATGCCTTGTCTTTTACTGGGACATTATTAAAGGTGGCATTTCGTGATTTTAGCACCTTTTTTGTTTATAATCATTGATACTTAGATATTCTTGATAAAAGCTTATTCTCAAAATTTGAGCTGATCCCAATCTTGGCGGTTTTGTGTTATGAGTTATGAGCAATTGCTCGTTTACCCACGGTCCCATAGGCGAAAATTGCAAATTTCTTACAGATCCACCGAATTTGCACGTAGATTGGGCACACATGGATTACTAAGGCTAACGGTTCAGATGATATAAAAACCTCAATATTTTTTAGTAGTCGGGGGGGCCGAGCTGTGGAATCAGAAATGCGCCTTTAAGTGTTGTTTATTTGGCTCATGTTGATTTGCATATAAATGCATACGTCTTGTGCTCGCATCTTCTATCAAATGTAACTGTTACACAATGCATTCATAGTGACAGATTGTCTGGTGGCCATTTGTTGTTCCATTGACTTTGAATGTTTATTGTTCCGTTCTCTGCGGGAACTTGTTAATTATGATATGATTGAACCAAAAAATGATGGTGCCAATTTTTTCGAGTGTGTGTTCACCATTTTACATGCAAATTAAGTAGGACGTCATATTTCAAAATTAAATACACCAGTACACAATCAAGTCAACCGTTTATAGCTTCCTTTTATCATTCCATAACGCAGTCAAAATGTTAAAAACAATGAAAACATGCAGCATTCCAGCAATACTCAAGATGGCGTCCAAAATGAAAAATATTAAAAATGCGGCATATTGGGCCAAAATAATCATTAATATGAGGAAAAACACACATATATTTTCACAAGTAATCAGAAACTCTTATCAAGCATTAGCTTGCTTCAGATCCAGGATGGGTACTAAAATGTCTCCAAAAGTTCCATCAAAATGGCAAAATTTGTGAATAAATTCACACTTTAACTAGATATAATAAATGTGTGAAAGAAACCATGTAATTTTATTTTAAAGACATCGTAAACTATTGTCAGGCATATATTTAATATCATCTTGCCTTAATTCCAAGATGGCAGCCAATATGGACGTCTTCAAATTTCGTTAAAATTTACAATTTACTATCTGGATATATTTAGTTATATTATTCAGAAATCACCATAAAAGTATGAATTTATAACCTTGACAATTAGAAACTCATGTCTAGTATATTTTTGGTTTGTTAACATACTTCAAATGAAAAATTATGGCAATATTCCTTCCGTTAAGTTCTTTAAACCTACCAAATTGCCATGTACCTGTTTTCACTTGACCAACATCTTGAAATTTAAGACTGATACCAAATAAAGTAATATTAATATAAATATCTGGTGATAAAAACATGTCTCATACCTCCAATTTCTATCTTTACAATAATTTCTTGATGTTACATAACTAAATATAATACAGACATATGGTAATTTGTAGCTTTTGAAAAGTCTGAAACGGCAGATGTATTGGTCGCCATCTGGGATTTCTCCATTATCAAAACGGAAACGACAGACACAAGTTTCTAATGGTCAAGGAAATAATCTTACACTTTAATATACAAATTTTGGATGGTATAACCAAATATATTAAATTTAATATGATAATTTTAAGGTTTTATCTTCAAATGCGCCCGTTTTGGCCGCCATCGTCAATTTGAAGACGCTATCAAGGTGGAAACGCCAGATAAGAGTTTGTAATGGTCAAAGGAATATATTCGACCTTTTCAGTGAAACCGTCATGGTACTTGAGCGTTTTCTACGATTTTTTTAATGAGGTCATACTAATTTGCATAAATAATATAAATGCTCAGAAAAATTGGCACCATCGATTTTTGGATAAAGTGGTTAATGTATATTGGAATCCAATACAAATTAGAAAATAAACACGAAAGGCCCACAGGAACCAGTTTCCCTTACATCGGCCACGAACTAGATGCGCCATGTTGAGCTTACATTATTCTTTATCAGTTTGCATGGTAAATATGTCCACTTAATATGGTACTGATCAGAGTGTAGTGCACTGAACAGTGGTGTAACATTTAGCCTAATGTTAACTAAGTGGCTTATTTGTTTATACCAGCTCCCTTGGAAAACTTTGAAGAGTATAGTTGAGTATTACTACATGTGGAAGACAACAGACCGATATGTACAGCAAAAGAGACTCAAAGCAGCTGAGGCAGAGAGCAAACTCAAACAGGTGTACATACCAAATTAGTAAGTACTTTTCTTGCTAAATACAGTAATAGGGGAGCCTGTTAGTGAACAATTAAAAAAAATCAATGCTTCATAAAATCAACATCTTTGATAAGAGTTCTGTGAATTGTTGGATCCCACTTTTAATGGTACCAGTTAGAGCTGTTACAAATAGTGTTTGTTTTTTAAGACTTGCTCACATACCCCATTATATATATTTTAAAATTGTTAGGCACAGACAAAGCTATGATGCCAGGGAACCTGAATATTTGTTGAAAACTTATGTTTGTAATCACTCAAAATGAATACTGTATTATATATTGAGGTGAAATATTATTGTAGGAATTTAGCCTTGAATTATCAGATAGTATTCAAATATTAAATGCCTGAGAGTGTAATAGTAAAAAATATATCAGGAGGTCAAATATTGACTTTTCAATTTCAAAAGGTGATGCGGAATGGATTATCAAAAATATTGAATGATATATTTTTACTATTGCATGAATATAGGCAGTCAATATTTGTTTTATATCATGTTTTTCACCTGGTTTCTCTTCAAGCCATGTGATAGTAAAAACACTCGCATGGCTCAAATCACTGAAGTCATGATATAATAAATATTAAACCATCATGCCACATTCTGCTGATAGTATTTGAAAAATAATCTGTCAGTGTATGACTTTTGAGGTTGGGGCTTTTTAGATAAGTGAAACAGCCTGGATGACCTTGTAAATTTGTTACAAATTAGGCTTAAAATGTTGAGTCTGCATTTTATTTGGAGGAAAAGGGTTAGTCAAGTTCACCAACCAAACTTTTTCAAAGACTTATTAGAAAGAGATTTCAATATATAGTTCCATTTCCACCAAATGGACAACATATAGGACAACTGTTATTTATCTTCTTTGTAGCACATAAACCCAACCCAAACCAAAAAGCAACCAACAAGACACAGTACCGGGAGTTAACCAGGGCACAGGTCAGCCTCCACAGGCACAACCAGGAGCAAGGGGCCTTGTGAAAGCTGCTTTGGTAAGTACTCAACTTGTGTTGACTACTTGCTTTGTGAATTGAAAAGCTTGTTAAATCCAAGAATAAAATTGTAATGCAATATAATGTAAATGGGTTTAATACTGAGGCTTTTCACACTGAGTTGTGACATCGATCGACTGATTGAAATGAAACGTGGATTTTGAGAAGGGGCAGACGAGAGAAATGGTGAAGGGAGAGTAAAGTGTGGTGTAAAATTGATGGATAGGAAGAAGACTGAGGATTGATGCAGATGTTGGGGTTGGAAGAGGCGGCTGACCGGTATGGCGAAGGCCATGGTGTAAGATGTTATGGGCACGTGCTGAGGGAATAGGATGAGGAGCATGTTTTAAACACGGGCTTTTGAGTCGAGGTGGTTTGAAGAAAGAGTGGGGGGGATTGACCAAAGAGGACAAGGAGGAAGCAAGCCTGTGTGAGTGGAGGTCCCAACCCCAACCCTTGCCTCTACCCTTTTTACCAAAGGACCCTTGTTACCAGCAGGCCTCTGGTACCCCACCTTACCACTGAACGCACCCTTTTTATTTCCACCGGACTCCTGTACCCCGACCATAATTAACTAACATTCCAAGCTTCTGCCATTTGTACCCAATACAATCAGATGCGTATGCTTGAAAAGAAATTTGTGAAATTGTAGTAAATGCACCCTAAACAACTCCAACTAAACAAGTCAGGGGCCAGTTCATGGAATGGACAAAAGTATGTGAATAAATTGAAAATACATCCTTAGTTCCACACTTCCTGAGTTTCATCATGAAACACTGTGACTTCTTTAAACCCCCCTTATGAAACACAACTTTGTAACCAGAAGTTTGCCAAAAACCCAAACATTTGTCGAGTCGCCCATGCCATTTACACCAAGTTAAACCAACACACACTATCGATGGTGGTCGAATCAGCTACTCTTACTCTCAAGAAAACCAGCGAATTGTAGTAGGACCGTGCACAAACTTTAGCATAGGCTCAGAATGGCATTGTAGTTGTACAAGATCAGAAAAAATGGAAATAAAACTGCTTGAAGAGTGCACAGAAACGTTCTGTGGAAATGGATATTCTGAACTGAACCGTACTGTTAAATTGTTCTAAACGTAGCGTGGTTTTTTTCCATTCAAAATTCTACCGCTGCGGGGCGTGACACCCGGTCAAATGAACGACCATTTTGTCATTGTCTGACCAGGAAGTCGTGTCTACAAACTAGGCGCGTGGCTAAAGGTCAATAATGCTAAATACGTGCACTGATTGGGTTCAATTATAGTAATGATCTCATTCTGTGTGATGTGTCCGAAACATTTGTTCAAGGCTTTTTATCTAACAATTGTAGTATTTTAATGTTTTGTATTCTATGAAAGGACCACGTTTTTTAAGAAATCTCCTTTCTAGGACTGTAGCAAGCGTTCATCGGGCAAGGTAATCGCAAATCAGTTCTTTTCCCGTCCACCGATTCAGAACTGGTCAGATTTATAAGTACTAGCTAGTACCCCGATCGATCCAGTACACCATTGATGACCGTCATAATCACTTCATGTTATTCTCAGTAAAAGGGTTAATGAAAAATATTACTACTATACTGGTCCCGAAAACTGACATCATCTCAGCTTGAGACGGGGCCGGAACGCGGAAGCCAAGGCGATTTTTGCAATTTTTCATTAGGGTCACAACGAAAGTTAAGTAAAAAAAGTCCAAAGTAATCATTTTTGGGTCAAAAAAGTAAGACAATTTTCAGTATTAGGCAAGTCTTCTAACCCACGCTTTTTATTTTTCTCACACGCTTTTTACTAGAAAACCCATTTTACTGGAAAATAGCAAAACCCCACCCTTTCACGATTGTGTGAGATTTCATTTCCCGGCCGCTTTCTGAAGCGTGCGCTCCACACAGTGCAAGTGGAGGAGGAGAGTAGGAGGGTTGGGTTGAGGATGGGGGATGCATCAAATCGGGTGAAGTGGAAGGAGGGAGTAAGGGCGATTGCTACGAGTGTGAGGTGAATCCGGCCACCCCCGGTTGAAACGGGGACAAAACTGGGTTTAAAACTTTGGTTTTACTACTACTACATCAATCTTGTGTAGAAGCTGTTTTGTTAAATATGAAGATGATTATTCATATATAATTCTATCACATTGCTTGTTGTATAATTCTTGATCCTGTAGCAAGTTCTTCCTACCAATGGTACTCCTGGGGACCAGCCAACATGCAGTGTAGACTGTGTGCCACATGTTGGGTATATTGGAAGAAATGTGGTGGCCTCAAGATGCCAACGAGAATCGATGGAGAAAGGCCCGGACCACTTAGGAACCGTCCTGACCGCCCAGGAATGCCCATTGGACTGCACCGCCCATTCCGCTGTACAATTAGTGGCTGTGGAAAGGTAAGGTGCTGCTTTTCAAAGCAAGTTTGGAAAAAATATAATTTACAGGCATGAGTTTGAGAGAGTTGCTAGTTGGAAATATGGTATATGTAAAAAGGCATCTCATCTAAATTTATTTGCTGTGACATGCTTTGAACAATTAAAAAATTGGGGCATTTGTGTTTATTTTCATCGTTGTTAAAGGTGCAACAAGAGATTTCACATATCAGGTGTCCCTCAAAAAATCGAAAGTACTGATTTTTGCTCTGATGTAAAGTTTTCCATCAAAAATATCCCCATCTGAAAGGATTAAGCTGAGAAATGTTTCTTTGGTACAAAATTGTGAAATTTCTAATTTCGTATAGGAGCAAATACAAAATTCAGCCTATGTTTTCTATTGAAGTATAAGCAAATTAAAATCACCTTTTAATCTCTCTTTTAAGCCTTTTCTGTAGCCAAATACCAAGTACGAAAGCTACTGAGTGTCTAATCTATATAAAAAAATTACAGTTATGACACAATATTTGGGTGCCTCAAAATCTCTTGTTGCACCTTTAAATACCTGCTCTCATTTCATAATAGGATTTTTAAAATTGATTTTCTAACAGGAATTCAAACTGAAAGCACACCTAGCACGCCATTGCCAGACTGCCCACGGACTGACTATCCGTACCAGCAACCCGCGTGCTCTGGGTCTTAAGACCCGTCAGGCTTTCTTCCTGTTGACCACGCCACTGACTCGTCTCTCGCGCCATCTGTGCAAGAATATCTTGCATATACGTCATGCAGCAAGGAATCCATTTGACCAATTAATGTGACTGCCATCAAACAAGAATGTGAGTAGCTGTGGTTGTATGTCGTTAATTGTTAATTAACGGCAATTGTTGATTGAATTTATTATAGAGGCACCTGTTATTTTTATCAACACTAACCACAAGTTCAGCACAACCCTCAATAAAATATTTAACAAATAAATCCAGATCTAAACGGAGTTGAGGAAACTAAAATGATTAGCTAGCTCCAATAGTCGCCAACTCAATTTTAAAACTAAAAAAAAGTGCATCATGGAAGTAAACACTATGTATCACAAAAGATACACAAAATCACTGATTAAAGAAATGGTGAATGTCACCCATGGTTATGTAAGTCTACATCATATTTGCTTGAAAAGGCTGATTCATCCCTGACCTTGGATAGTATCCGGGTTCATGTACACATAACTCGGGTCAAATTTGTCCAATTCAGCTAAAACTCAATGGAAATAACCTTCAGGATTTTTTTTTTTCAAAATTTCTGCAGCCTTAATTTCAGGCCGATTCTAAGCAATTTCGATCAATTTTATGCTGTTTTCAGGTTTTTTTAAACAAATTCTGGATTTTTCCAAAAGTTAAATCACACCCCTAAATCTTGTATATTAGGGAAATATGTAAAAATCAAAATGAGATCATCTGGGTCAAAGGTCATCCAGAGGTCACATTTTTCAATAGTATATTACCTTTTCACAATCTCCAATGGGTGACGACTCCTGCAATCCTGGAAATTAAGATTTTGTGTTGGTGCAATATTTTTTGAAATCATTTTAACATGAACCAAACTTGTATGCTCTTATAACAAAGTTAATAAGAAACACTATGCAAATTGAGATGTGGTTCAACCACGAACCAGTCCTATTGTTGTCATTTTCTAAGAAAATTGGACCAATTACATTACCAATTAAGTATTGCTATGCCTAATTTTAAGCCAGCTTTTGAATTAATATGTAAATAGTAAATTCTCAAGAATGTTTAACAGAGTACTGTTTGGTGGTGATGACAAACTGCTATTTTGTTTTTCTGGTTTCCTTCCACACTACAGGCCTTGGCCCTGAAGGTAAATAATAAAAATAACCCAGCCATCTTATCCCAGCTTAAAATCCCTAAATGTATGATTCAAATCCCCTATGCTTGCATGTTTATGTAGTAATAAATTCAAGATCCTAAAAATATTCTAGCCTCAAGGGTGTTTCTGGCAACCGAAACTGCCATACCCTGTAAAGCCTTTTGACTATCATAAATGGACTCAAATTTACCATAAAATATTATGCAATCCTTTGGCACCATATTTATATTATTTATATTGATTATTGGCTTGCTTATCCAGTTACTGGAATGACACCTCGACATAATTTGCATTAATTAAACAGCATTTTGATTATA